>PISW01013711.1:0-24759 GCA_004023785.1 Mungos mungo
AGGTTCCTCAAAAAATTATCCATAGAACTCCCCTATGACCCAGCAATAGCACTGCTAGGGATTTACCCAAAGGATACAGAAATGCTGATGCATAGGGGCACATGTACCCCAATGTTCATAGCAGCACTTTCTACAATAGCCAAATCATGGAAAGAGCCTAAATGTCCATCACCTGATGAATGGATCAAGAAGATATGGTGTATGTGTGTGTGTATACACACACACACACACACACACACTGGAGTACTACATGGCCATGAGGAAGAATGAAATCTGGCCATTTGTAGCAAAGTGGATGGACCTTGTGGGTGTCATGCTAAGTGAAATAAGTCAGGCAGAGAAGGATAGATACCATATGTTTGCACTCATAGGTCTAACATGAGAGACCTGGCAGAGGACCATAGGGAGAGGAAGGGGGATAGAGAGCTGGGGAGAGTGAGGGACACAAATCATGAGAGACTATTAAATACTGAAAATGAACCATGGACTAAAGGGGGAGGGGGAAGGAGGGAAGGGGGTGATTGTGGTGGTGGGGGGCACTTGTGGGGAGAAGCACTGGGTGTTATATGGAAACCAATTTGAAAATAAACTATTAAAAAAATTAAAGTTCACAGGTTCTTCTTGTAATAGAAAGGAGGAGCAGGAGGTGTATATTCTTTGGGGTGGAGGTAAGAGGTGTTAGACGTCAGGCTAAGGAATTTGCTTATTGTCTTGCAGACTGCATTGGACAGTTTCACCCAGATATTCACCATTTCCAGTGTTTTTCATTCCTCAGAAAATTCAAGTTTCCCTAGAGTATCATTTCTCTTCAGCCTGAATAAGTTCCTTTAGTAGTTCTCTCTTTTTTTTTTCTTTAGTATTTCTTGAAGTGCATATCTGCTGGCAACAAATTCTGTTTGCTTCAATGTGAAAAAATGTCTTTATGAAAGGATATCTTTGCTGGGTATGAAATTCTGGGTTAATAGAATATTTTTTTCCTTTCAGCATTTTAAAGATGCTGTTCCATTGTGTATGTTCTCCAAAGTTTATGATAAAGAGTCTATAGTTATTCAAATCATTATTATTTTCTCTAGCTGCTTTCAAGATTTCTTCTTTAATTCATTTTCTAAGTTTGACTATGATGTGTCTGAGTATGGTTGTCTTTGTTGGAAGTTTATTGAGCTTCTTAAATTTGTAAATTCATGTCTTTCACCCAATTTGGGAAGTCTTCTGTCATTATTTTAGGGGAAAATGTGCTCAGTCTCTCTCCTTTTCCCCCAGACTCTAATTACATTTATTTTAGAGTTTTCAATATTGTCCCAGATGTCTCTGAGACTCTCTTTCTTCTTGTCCAATTTTCTTCTCAGATTGGATAATTTGTATGGATCTATCTCCCAAGGTCATTGATTTTATTCTGACATCTTCATTCTGCTCTTATGCTAATCCTGTGAATTTTTTATTTCAAATGTATATTTTCAAGTCTAAAATTTTCATTGAGTTCTTTTTTTATGTTTTCTATTTCTGTGCTGGGTTTTCTTTTTTTTTTTTCCAGTTATTACAAATATAATTTTTTGGCTTCATTGAGTACAGTTAAATTAGATGCCTTAAAGTTCTTGTCTGATAATTTCAACATCTAAGACATACCAGACAGGATTGCTTATCTGTTATTTTGAGAATAGCTTATCTGTTATTTTGAGTTCTTTTGGATCACTGACATTGTGTATGTTGTCTGAGGATCTGTGGATTGTGGAGTCTGCAGTGTGTTAACAGTTTTGTTTTAGCAGGCAGTGAACTTAGTTAGACTCACGTCACAAACTTTGTCTTACCACAGTGAACGGAGCTCACATCTTAGTTCAGCTTTTCTGCTTTCCTAGCAGTTAGCTCTCTTGAGTCTTCACTGCTCATGTGTGGTTCAGTGATTAGTCAGGGATATGGATGGTTTATTCATAGAATTTGGGCCTCTATTTCTTTGCACTGTCCCTTCTGGAATTTTCTCCATACTTTTTTGTAATTATAATTTCCACAGGTTAAGTCCTTTGGTTCTCTGGGCCAGGAAACTGGTAGGTAGTGTTTTGGCCTTGACTGCAGTTTGCCTTCAGGCTAAAACTGTAGAGTGGAAATTCATCCCATGCCTGCCCTTTCTATTAAGTTTTGATTCTTCAAAATTTTCCTGCTTTTGTTTATTTTTCAGAGCCTTTGGGTCATTGTTCTGTGTGTGTGTGTGTGTGTGTGTGTGTGTGTGTGTGTGTGTGTGTTTAAGTTCTGTGGGAGGGTCAGGAGCTGACTCAACTATACTGGAAATATTGTATAACCAGCTGATTAGTTTCTGAGTTGAGGGCTGGCATACTCTGTTCAGCATATGTGTGGAAAGCTGTCTAGAAAGGGAAAGATCAGTGGATGGGATAGTACAAAGACTGATTATGGAGTTACTAGCCAGATCTGATATGATGAAGAGTGGCAGCAATGTATTTTATGGAGCCTTCAATAGAAGGATTCAGAGGCATTCAAGCATCACCTCTAGGGATAAATGAGAGGAGAGAGAAGTATAGATGACTCCACAGTGGAGTACATGCCTGGGTGGAAACAGAAATTTCTGAAGGATCAGACATCAATATAGTCTTAGATGTGCTGATTTGGCTCAGTGGCTTTTGTGACCTAATCCTTGCTAAGGGTGAGAGATTAGAGATGACAGAAATATGTGATAGGCTGGCTCATGAACTCTCTAGAAGATGATCAGTGAATGAGCTTGTAGAGAAATCACCCAGGAAGCAGGGATAATACATAACAATTGTACTGTACTAAGACCTGTGCATGTTTGCCCTGTGAAATCTGCTCAGTCCCCTAGGAAAAAGCTTTTATTACTGTCCCCAGGTTCAGAGAAGCTAACCAGTTTACCTAAAATTGCTCTACTGATAAGTAGCTACATTGGGATTTGAACCCTGTCCAGCTGTAGCACTTAAGCTCTCAACCACAGCTCTCTACTACACTCCCTAGAAGGAGAACAGGAGAGGGTAGGGTTTTTCTTAAGTGGAAGTGATCAACAAATTTGAAGATGTCAAAAGGCTTGGCAAGAAGACAGCCAATGATCAAATATTTTCTAGGTGCTGGAAAGTACTAGCATCCAGACTGCAGAGTTTAAGGAAGGGACTCAGTGGTGAGGACGTTGAGTGTAGACCATGGGGCCAATAAGCAGAACAGTAGAAGGAAATGGAAGAAGTCAAATGAAGAGTGTTTCCTTAGTTCAAAGGAGTCTTGGGGTTCATGTAGGTCAGGGACATTGAAGACGGAAGAACACGTCACCACACAGGTACCTGTGTAGGTAGGGCCACTATGTATGCATAAGTCTCTGTACACATGAGCCATCTAAGAACCTCACACAGGAGTCATGCTGACACGTCCTGACAGTATCTGCTCTTGTGTGTTGCAGGCCATTGTCACTTCCATAATCTTTATCTCATTTGAACCTCACATTAGCCTTTCAACTATTTCCTGTTGAAGAATTTGAGCTTCAAAGAAGCTCGATAGTTTGCTAACAGAGGCAGAATTCAGACTTACTTCTAAAACACAACATTCTCAGTAAGGAGTGAGTTGCTAGAAAGGCAGCCCATCCTCTCCCTGTTCCTATCTGGGATTGCTACATAGGAAATCCCTCCCTTTTGGAAGTGATTTTAAAAGGTGGGGGGTGGGGTAGCTTCTTTGGCTTCTCCTCAGGGGAAGAGTAGTGACATCTTTGATGACGGAGGGGAGAGGACTGAGCAAGTGTGGCTCAGCCCCTGCTGGGTTCCCAGCGGAGGGTGCATTCTGATGCCTCCTGCAATATTGTCACCTTCCCAAGGCAGCTCTGCATAGGCTCTAGAGCAGGGGTCATAGTCAGACCTGGTGCCTGGGTGGACACGCCGTCTGACTGAGAGATGGTATAGGCTTATGACCCAAGCTGCATCTCCACACAGCTCTGCTAGAACTGGAGCTGATCCGCCTCTAGACTCCTATGTCTCTTTCACACTTGGTTCCAAGCTTGGCCTGGAAAGTGAAGGGGCAGGGGGAGGAAGGCATCAGTTACTTTGGGGTTACCTAACCCTAAGCCAGGAGGGGTTTTATGCTTTGTGGTGAGTGAGGAGTGGGTGTGGGTGATAGAAGCAGAGATCCACTAAGTATTGTCTTCTTCATCTGCAGGTGAATGAACAAATTAAGCTGACAGTTCAGGGTCAGGATTCCATCACAGCCACCTTCTTCTCCCTACATGAGACTGTAACACTGTGCGTGTCAGCCAGCAGCTGTCCGCATGAAGTAGCTCACAAAAAATGGGTAAGCCAAAGCAGACCAGGTCCCCAGGCCTGACCCCAGGGGATCTCAGTGTGATTGCCACTCTGTATTTCAATGCCTGTGCTCCTCGGGCTCCTCCACCCCAGCCCCAGGCAGGGCCCTAAGTCTTTCTCTGACTAATGGACTCCTAGTCCTCATCATTCACTACCTGAGGGTTAGTACCAACTTCTCCGTGAAACTTCTACCCTTAGGAGTCTTTCAGTTGTGATTGTATCCAATGCAGATTAGCTTGAACACGAAGAGAGACTGTATTGGCTCAGTAAACTGAAAAGTCTATCAGTAGGCAGCTTTAGGCATGGCTGGATCCAGGATCTCAAATGATTCCTTCAGATCTTCCCATCTCTTGGCTCTGCATTCCTCTCTGTTGGCTTCATTCTCAGAGAGTTTCTCTCCTTATATGTGACAAGATGGTCATGAGCATCTCTGGGCTCATTATTCTATGAGCTTTGTTCTTCCTCAGAGAAAGAGGGCTTCTCTATCTAAGTGCTCAGTAGAAGTGCCAACACCAACATAGCTGCCTCTGCTTAAAACGGCCCCCATGGCCAGGAGCGCATGTGGCTCTCACAGGCCAGGCTCAATGTCACATCCATCCCGAAAGCCAGGGCATGATCAGGTATACCACCTGGGTGAAAGATGAGGCAGGAACATTATGGGGAGAGAGAGAGGCTCACCTCTTCTATTTGCTGGGTCTTCATGGATCCTTATGTGTGCCCGGTCCCTAGTCAACATTGTAGAGGGAGATTGGAGGGGACACAGTCCGTGTTCCCTGAGGGGTATACAGTCTGGTAGAGAGCATATACCACGAGACTGGGGTAACCAAGGGCTCATTCATGGAGCAGGCCACTTGCATTGCACAGAGTGCTTTGCTGGGATTCCAGTGGGGAGGCCTCCTTGGAACAGTAGCAGGAGGACCACACCTCCCAGCTTCCCCAGGGCCAGTCCCGGCTTATACCTGCCAGCCCGGAGGAATTATTAATAGCATCCCCTTTTACTCTCAAAAGTGTCCATGTCTGCACGATCAATTATATGATCATCCAGAGGGCAATTCACCCTCCCCGCATTCCTATCTGGAGCTGAGCAAGTCTCTTGTGTTGCAGGGACATTTGCCACCAAGATGCCACATGCTCATAGACTCACAGAGCTGACAGAGTCCCTAAGGAGAAGCCAACCCAAGGTTCTCACTTTACTGGGGACATGGAGGCAGGCATTTGTTGGGGGCCCATGCTGTCTGAATCAGGCACACAACACCTGTGTTTTTCTTGGAAGAGAGCACTGCACCTGTTTTTCCACTGCCTTTTTGTTTCAGCAAGGTTTCAACTTCATTAATTCATTAAGTAATTCAGTAAACATTTATTAGCACTTGCAGGGTGCTGGGCTAGCTGCAGGGGATGTAGAAACGGAAGAAATCTCATTCCCTCTAGTCTCTACGGTACCTTTGGTCTGCTGGAAGGGGGCAAAAGCATCAGCGCCAGCTGTAATCCAGCTGGATTGGTGCAGCGTGCCCGGGAGAGGGGCGCTGTGGGGGCCGCTGGGGTACCAACAGAGAGTGGGTCAGTTAAAGGGGCCTCCTAGGAGCACTCAGGAAACTTAGGTGCCTTTGACTTCAGGCTGCACTCGTTACTTCAAGGAGCAAAAGAACCCCGGGGTGTTGACTCCTTCTGAGCTAAGGTGTGATCATGCTTATTGGTGAGTCCACCCTCCTCGTTTGGTTCCATGCTATTACTCTAAAAGTCGCTATTATGTGACTGAGTGCACACGACGTATGAGGTCATATGTCTACATTTCTTAAAAAGCTTTTTCAGTTGTCTAAAAAAAAAGTGAGCTTACTTGCCTTATCAAAGGCAACAGATTTTAGAGAATTGCTCTTTCCCATGAAATGGCAGTAATGCTTCATTTTCCTGGTAACGTCTCGTCTGGTCATTGCTGCAGCCTGGATCATAGCCGAGAACCAGGATGTAAGCAATTAAAGATCCCCACGAACAGGCAAGAGAGGTCACTCTATGTCCAAATACCAAATGTGCCCTCTGGGACTGGGAAAACCCCTTAGTAATTCAAGCCTTATTTTGTCTTGCCTAAATGCACTCTTAGAAGCTAGACCTAGAAGTCCAGACAGAAGGCCAAGGCAGTTCTGTCTGACATGGTAGCCACAAGTCACAGATGGCTACTGAGCCCTCGCAGTGTGACAAGCCCAGATGGAGATGGGCCATAGGTGAAAATGCATGCTGCATTTCAGAGACTCGGCATGGAAAGAAAATGTAAATATTTCTCATGAATACTTCTGTGTTAAAACCATCATTTTTTTTTGATATATTGGGTTACATAAATATGTTATTAGAATAAGTTTCACCTTTGGAGAGTTTTTTTATGTGGCAACAGGAACGTTTACAACCACACATGTAGCTTGTGTTTTATTTCTACTGGACCACGTGGGTCTAGAAAGTGGCATCTTCATAAGGGAAACCCACAGAGGAGGTCAGCCAGTGTGTTTGACAGCTGGAAGGCTCTTTAAAAGGACATCATAACTCAAAAAACACAACTGTCTTGGGGACATTTAGCATAGGGGTAAGCAGACCAGTACATTAAAACAGCTTCTGTAAACAGTGCTGTGTTCTAGTCTGTAGACTAGACTTGCCACATAAGTGATGAGGTCATAACCCCTTCTGTTTGAGAACACAGATTTCTGACTAGACAAACACCAATAAATGAGGAAACATCAGCTTCTTTGTAGGTAACACAATTCTCGAACATCGGCTTTAGCCGCCAAGTTAAGCAACTTGGGATATTTTTGCATGAAATCCCTAGGTCCAGAAAATTGGTTCATTGCAGATTCTTGGACCATTAGAGCTGCAAGGGGCCCCTGAGAATGATTGTGGGACTGGCCTCGGCTAGGAAGAGGCCATAGAGCCTTGGGCTAGTCCCTTCCCTTTCTGGGCCTCAGTGTCCCCATCTGTAGCGTGAGCGTAAGGGCCTGCCCACCTTCCCCACACTCCCATCCTGGGACAATCCATTCAACCTCTTTTAGGTCTGTGTGCTGGGGCTAGTTATGACTCATCAGCAAAATCCATGACAGTCTAGGAAAGCTGAAGGTGGGGATTAGGGTGGCCTCCTCCCACAAAGTTCCTGTCACCAAGAAGCTTGTTAAATGGCTTCCCCAGACACCCACCACCTTGGAAGGAGCCACCTATCAGAGTGACAGGCGGAATGGCAGCCCCAGCTTTTACAGCCCTGCAGCCAGGCTCCTCACTAAATATTTCTATCAAGGCAGCACTTTGGAAGTGAGGCAACACCTCAATTTAAATGCTTTATTAGCCCGGAGCGCCACCTCAAATCCTTACTGGAAACAGGCTGAGTATAAATTAGAAATAAATAAATAAAATTAGCCCACAATGGCAGCTGGGGCCAACAACCAGAAGGATGGTTGAAGCTTTGCTGTTAATTGGGGACATCCTTTACAGGAGTCCTGACTGCAGGGCAAAGAAAGACCTGTAGACTGACTTCGTCACACTTCAGAAAATCTGTCCATCCTGAGATCCCCTCCCGCTGTTTCCTTCCTCTGTGTTGACAGATGTTCACTGGGGGAAAGCTTTTTTGGGGGGCTTCATTTTTAATGGATATGGCCTTAGCAGGCAGAATCTGTTGAAACAGATCTTCCAGGCTGCAAGAAGGGATACTTCCTGCCAGACAACTATAAATTTAGGTGAAACAGAAAAAATTCAGGGTACAGGGCAAGAACAGGGTATCATGGAGAGCACTGCCCCTGGCTGAGGTAATTAGCAAAGGCTTCCTGGAGAAGAGGTCAGACCCAGGCCGTCCTGAGCTCCGAGATCTGAGCCTCTTTCACGTGCCTCTGAAATGCTCCAGCCGAAGGAGAGGCTGAAGGCCGGGCAGCCCCAGCAAAGGCCACGCTGGCCTGCAGGGGGCCTCAGCGCCAAAATGGTGTCTCAGGATAGTCCTGAACTGAGGCAGGAGGCCTGGGCCTCTGTGCCCTACAGGAGCTGGTCTGTGTAACCGTGATTGCAGACAGTTTCTCATCTGGATGTTCTGGCCGCTGTGGGGGACAAAGGGCCTCTGGGGAATGCATCTAGAGGAGGACCGGCAGTAAGGACTCCAAAGAGGCCCTCGTCTGTCTACTAATTCATAACAGAACAAGCGTTAATTGAGCACCTTCTGCATGACAGGCACTCAAACCCCAAAGAGACCAGGATTTGGTCCCTGCCCTCGAAGAGCTTACTGTCCAGTAGGGGAGACAGCCTCCCATGCATCCGGCTACTCATAATGGGCTAACTTTGGACTTCAGGCTACATGGAGAGCAAGGAACGGTTTTGCCCACTAGAATCCGGGAAGCCCTCTGATGAGGGGACATTTGAGTCAGTTTGGGCTGCTGTGCAGGGATTCACCAAGTGGAGTGGGAGTGGGATGTGTGCCAGGCGGAGGGGACAGCACATCCCGCAAGCCGGAACAAGGCCTAGTTGTTGGGGGGCTGGGACAGTGGCTCCTGGGCTCCTGGTGGGGAGGTAACAATGCTCTCCCCCTTGGCCTCTCCCTAGCCGCTGAACTGCATGGAGATGTCGAAGAAGAACCCTGTCCCAGAGTAGATGGCAGAGCAGTTTCAAAAGACACTGTCACATCTCACAGATTCTGTATTGTTGGCAGCAGGTAAGGGGGAGAAAAGTTGGTGATGCCTGTCAGACCCCTACACCCTGGGTCACCTGCAAGGCATCTCTGAGGACAGCTTTTAATCACCTGGGGAAGTGGGTGGCAGGGTGACCTCTTCATCACTAGGTGAGGTGACAAGGCTCAGGTTCCTGAACTGAGGGTACTTGCTCGGAGCCATGCCTCAGGTAGTGGTGGCCTTTGCCACCTTCAGTTTTCTGAGCATGGTCCAATGTGTCCTCAGGGTCTCCTGCGGTTGTCTTATTTCCCTGAACCTTCCATCATTGTCCCCACACCCACGTCTGGTTCACCTTGCAGCTGTCTCCCATATTGTCCATCATCCGTTTGCAGACCCTGTTCCTCTCCTTGTGGACAATCTCAATAGAAGAGAAAGGAACAGCCAGCTCACCAGGCTGTCCCTGTTAGGCCCCAGGGTTCTCCAGTATGGTGACCTCAGGACTGTTCCCACATCTTGCCTTTCCTCCTGCTGATCGGCCTGGGCACAGAGGAACAGTGGCTTTCTGGCTGGGCACCAGAGGGCTGTGCTCCAAGGAGTTTTTCCTCATCCCTGAGATACTCACTTCAACTGCACCCCTCCTCCAGAAAGCCTTACCTGATTCCCACAGCTGAATGGGTCATTTACTCCTTTGGGTTCCCACAGCATGTGTAAAATGTACTCTGATTATAAATCTTACTCCTTAGCATTATGAATATTTCTTTGTTTGCCCCTCCCCCCTGTATGCCTCCTAGGAGTTCTCAGAGGCAGGGAGCCCTGTTTGGGTCATCTCTATGTGCCCAGCATCCAATAAACATCTGGTAAGTGAATGAAGGAATGAAAGGTCCCAGGACTCAGAAGTTTTTAAGTCTAGTAGGAAAAGCAAAACAGGAACACACATAAATACAACCAAGAAAGTAGATGGAAATTACTTAAATCTGGAGATACAGGGAACAGCATTCTCAGGGAAGAGAACAGCATGGATACATTGTGTACCCAGCCTCTCTGAGTGCTGTGGAGGACACAGAACTGAATGAAACACAGGTTCCTTGACAGAGAGGGATCTCAGCTGGCTCTTGACAAATGAATAGAAATGAGATTGATTTGTTCTTACATTCAGCCAGCATTTACCAATCCACTAACTGTACTAAGGTGGAGTTCTGTGCCAGACAGCAGAAGGGAGGTGGCTCAGCTGAAGGATGTGCAAGAGTGAAGGAGGGGAGGGGAAGATGAGCTGAAGGGCTGATGATCTAGGGAGCCTCATAGCAGGGCAGGGAAGGCTGGGTGACGAGGGAGAGTACAGCCACATCTTCCATTAACAGGCCTCTTCACCATAGAATACCCGGTTAAGGAAGACATTGCAGGAAGCAATCGAAGCGGGGTAAAATCGGGTCCCCATCTCGAGGGAGGCCCCAAGCCAAGTTTATACTCAGAAGTCCTTTTAAGATCTCGGTCAGTCTGAGCCAAATCCTCAATCAGAGAGTCTTCGAGAGGAGACAGTGGGTCTGTTTCTGTGAGCCCCACTCAGAGGAAGACCATTAAGATTCAAGCCAAAGTCATGATTACACCCAGGGGGATTTGGGCCTCCATTTCTTCGGGACTCCATGTGTCAGACTTTGTGATGGGCAGTGGGCACACAGTAAAGAACAAAACAGCTGAGGCCCTTTCCTCTGGAACCTGAAATTTTAGGGGTGTGAGAGGATAGACAACAACCACATGAAGACTTGAGGTCATTTTAGGTTGTGATACAGGCTAGGAAGAAAGTAAATCAGGGTCACCATAAAGCAGAGATTGGCAAGCTAGGGCCATTCACCAAATCTGGTCCCACTGCCTCCCCTTTTATGGGTGAGCTAAATAAGAGGAGTTTTTAGCTTTTTAAATGCTTGAGGGGAAAAGACCCAAAGTAGAATATTTTATGACATGTGAAATGATATACAATTTAAATATCAGGATCACAAGTAAAGTTTTATTGAAATAGCCATGCCCACTCATTTGCATATTGCCCATAGATGTTTTCCCTCTAAAACAGAAATGTTAAGTAATTATGACTAAGACCATCTAGCCTGCAAAATCTAGAATATTTACTATCTGGCCCTTTATGGAAAATTTTGATGAATGTTAAGGGTGCAAACTGACTGTGAAGTCGGGGGGAGGTGCTAAATTAGACAGTCAGTGAACGTAGTTCTGAGGAGGTGATATCTAAATGGGGACCCATGATGGGCATTGAGGAGGGCACTTGTGGGAATGAGCACTGGGTGGTGTATGTGAGCGCTGAATCATGGGAATCCACTCCCGAAACCAAGAGCACACCATATACACAATATGTTAGCTAACTTGACAATAAATTATATTTAGAAAAAAAGGAATAATTTTTACTATATTACCTTAAAAAATATAAATGAGGACCCACGACGAGAAACAGGCAGCCAGAGAGAAGGACAGGGAAGGACTGGCAGGCAGAGGGTAGAGCAAGTAGAGACCTGTGACAAGAACAAGTTTGGTATGTGTGAGGGAACGTAAGTAGACCAGTGCAGAGCATGTTGATGAAGATAAACCGAGGACAGAGAGGTAGCCAGGAGCCAGGTCAGGTGACCTTGTTAGTGTTACAGGAAACCACTCTGTAACTTTAAGACAGGAAGTCACATCATCAGACTTATGGGTTTTTTAAACTTTAAAAAATAGATAAAATATGTGTCTTTGATACTTTTCTATTTTAATTTTATATAGTATCAATTAAAATGTATTCTCTATATATATAAAAATATAGAAAAACGAACAAGTCCTAAGTGTATATAGTTCAGTGCATATCACAAAGTGAACGTACCCTATAATCAAATCAAGAAACAGAACATTACCACCTCCTTAGAAATACCCTCTTGTCCTCTCCCATGGCTTCCTCCCCAAAGGGAAGAGTTCTAGCTTTGTAGTATTTTTAACGTTATTGAAATAGAACCGCAGTAACCAGTATGTAACTAGCATCTACCTTCTTTTGCTCAACATTATAATCATGAGCTGCATGTAGCAGTATTTTGCTCATTTTCATTGCTGTATGATAACCTATTATTTGAATACACTACAAATTATGCATTCTAATGTTAATGGATATCTGGCTTGGTTAAAGTTTTGATAATGACAGACTGTGCTAGTGTTAGCAGATGTCCTTAACTATTGGTGATATGTGCCTGGATGTGAGACTGCTGTCCCAGGGTAGGTACAGGACCCACTGCTAGTAGGGACTGTGCATATTCTGGAATGGTGGTATGGAGTGTCCCCCCTGCCAGAAGCAGTGAGAGCTCCAGTTGCCCCCCACCCCCCATCCTCACTGATGCTTGGCATTTCCCTGGTGACTGTCGAGGTTGAGCGCCCTTTTGACTATTCATTGACCATCTTGGATATTCTCTTTTAGAAATTACCTGTTTAGCTCTCTTGACCATTTTTGTACTAGTTATTTGCCTTTTCTTGATTTATATTTTGGAGTTCTTTGTATGTTGTAGGTACAAGACTTTTGTCCACTATACATGTTGGAAATGATCTTAGGTTTACTCTAGTAATGGTGAGAAACAGAAGTTGGGAAGATGGTGGAGAAGTAGGGAACTCTGTAATCTCCGCCCGCCCGCAACTATCAAACTGAGAAGGACCAAAGCCACTATATTCTGATCTCCAAAAACAGAAGGCGCACACAGAGTCCTTTTAGAGGACAGCCTCATGGATGCCTGAGTGAGTACAAACTGGGACCAGAGATGCTGAGGGGAGGGATTGTGGCCCAAAGCGGAGCTGGGAGAAAGAATGCCCAAAAAGGGGGCACGGGACCGCAGAGGGCCCTGTGTGCAGAAATGGCACAGGACCATAGAGGGCCTTTTGGAGCGGAGGGCGAAACGGGAAATCTGGCCATTTATAGCAAAGTGGAAGGACCTTGAGGGTGTCCTGCTAAGCGAAATACATTAGGCAGAGAAGGACAGATACCATATGTTTTCACTCATAGGTCTAACAGGAGAAACCTTAGAGGGGACCATGGGAAGGGGAAAGGTGGGGGAAGAGTTAGGGAGAGGGAGTGAGGCAAATCATGAGAGACTCTTGAATACTGAAAACAAACACAAATTGAGGGCGGAAGAGGGAGGAGGAAAGGGAATGGGGAGGATGGTCATAGAGGAGGGCACTTGTGCGGAAGAGCACTGGGTGTTATATGGAAACCAACTTGGCAATAAACTATTAAACTATTAAATTAAAAAAAATTAAAAATCAAGTAAAAAAAGAGAAACAGAAGTTGGCAGATTTAATGTCCAATTTTCAATATTTTTCTTTATAATTAAGCTTTTATATCCTATTCAAGAACTTTCCTATTCATAGAACATGACAATATTCAACAAAGTAACTTTCCTAATAATTTTTTGTTTTAATGTTTACATTATGTCTGTCTTCCACCTAGAAATTTCTGTGATGTGAAATAGGAGCCAAGTTTTACTTTTTTTCCATCTATATATCTATATCTATATCTACATCTATATCTATATCTATATTTATCTTACCAATCCAGCATCTCCTTTTGAAAAGATAGTCACTTTTCTAATGCTTCTTGGTGCACACTTTGTTACAAATTAAGGGGCTCTATGTGTATAAATCAGAGGACATTTTCTGGATTCCCTATTTTGTTTCCTATTTGTCCAATCTTTTACCAATACCAAACTGTCCAATTAATTATTATAGCTTTATAAGAAGCATTGACATACAGCAGAGTACATACACTTTGTTGTTCTAAATTGTTTTGCTGTTCTCTACCCTTTATATTTCCGTATAGCTTTAGAATCACCTTGTTGGTTTAAAAAATATATCTTGGAATTTCAACTAGATTGTTAATGTCTTTGTGATATTGGAGTATTTCAATCCATGAATATGGTATAGCTTTTTGCTTATTTATTTATGTCTTCTCTAATCTCTCTCTGGTTTGTAGTTTCCAACATAGAGGTCTTATGTGTCTTTCATTAGGTCTAATTTAGAGTTTTTAATAGTTTTTTTGCTATTATAAATTGTGTTTTTAATATTTTTTAATTTGTTGCTGGTTATAGAAAGGCAGTTGATTATATCACAGTTTAAATTTATTTTTAATTTACTTACAGTAAACTTTACCCTTTTTGGTGTTTAAGTATATGAGTTTCAACAAATGCATAGAGTTGTGTAACCACCACCATAGCCAAGACATAGAACAACAGAACAGTTTTATTTACCTCCCACCTCCCCCACACAAATTCCCTCATGCTGCCCCTCTGTAGTCAGACTCTTCACTCACCCTTAATCCCTAACAACAACTGACCTGTTCTTTGAAGCAATAGTTTTGTATTTTCTAAAATGTTCTATAAAATGAATTATACTATGTATGACCTTTGAGTCTAGCTTCTTTCACTTAGCATAATGCATGAGAAATTTATCCATGTTGTTGCACATATCATCAGTTCATTTATTTTTATTGCTGAGTAGTATTCTATTTCAGGGGGCTCCAACACTACTCCCACATTAGAGATTTACCACAACTCATGGTATTCAGCATATAGCAGCATTCATGTATAAGGTTTATTATTGTGAAAGGATACATGATATCATCAACAAGGGTAAAAGGCACAGGTAGAATCTGTATTAATCCACACACAGACTTCTTTAGGCTCTCTTCCTTTTGTGAGGGCATGCACCTAGCACGCTCCTTTCTCTAGCAGTGAAAAATGTGAAAATGTAGTATTGTATGCAATATCTCTGCCCAAGGATGCCCATTAAAGACTCAGAACCTGAGGTTTTTATTGAGTAATGGTCACATCTCTGCCTAGCAAATCTCATAAAGTTCCAGACTGTTAGAAGGAAAGCAGGTATTCAACATAAATCACATTGTTGACACAGTGTGGGCATAGTGTAGGAAATGGTTCAAGTGCCAGGTTTCTAAACACCAGCAAAGGGCCAACCTTGTAAAGCAGGTCCTTCTAAAGATAACAGCCTTCTATGTTAATTCTTTTGTGGCTGTCCTACATGGCATGGATGGACAGAAAAATTATTTATCTATTTGCCTACTAAAAGACATTTGGAATATTTTCAGTTTTTGTTGATTATGAATAAAATTGCTATAAATACCCAAGAACTTTATGTGAGCTTGGGCTTTCAACTTACTTAGGTAAATACTTAAGAGGTAGACTGCTGGGTTCTATGTAAATCTAGGTTTAACTCTATAGGAAACTGCCCAGCTGCCTTCCCACATAGCGGGGCCATGTGGGAGGCTTCCAGCTGCTGAATCTTTGTCAGTAACTGGTATCAGCAACTTAAAAAAATATTTTATCCATTCTAGTACCTGTGTGGCGATATCTCATTATCTTATTATCATTTTAATTTGCATTTCTCTAATAACTAATGACGTTGAGCGTCTTTCCATGGGCTTGCCATTATTTGGTAAAATGTTCATATGTTTTGTACATTTTTAAATTGGGCTATTTGGTCTGCTGAGTTTTGAGAGTGCCTTATTCTGGACATAAGTCCTTTATCAGAAGCCAGTCTGTGGCTTGTTTTTCATTCTTAACTTTTTTTTTTGGGCAAATTTATTTTGATATAGTCTAATTTATTTTATTTTTTCTTTTCTGGATTGTGCTTTTGTGTCATGTCTAAAAACTCTTTGCTTGACCCAGTGGTTCTCAACCAGAGATGATTCTGACTCCCAGCCATATTTTGAGATTTTTTTTCTGAGTTCATTTCTTTATTTTGAGAGAAAATGTGCATGCACATGCGATTGCACACACATGAGTGAGCAGGAGAGGCATAGATAGAGAGGGAGAGAGAGAATCCTGCATTGACAGCATGGAGCTTGACACGGTTTCAATCCTACCAACTGTGAGATCACGACCTGAGCTCAAATCAAGAGTCAGATGCTTAACTGGTTGAGTCACCCAGAAACCCTGGAGACAGTTTTTAATGGTTACAATGTGGGAGGGATTGCTACTGCTATCTAGTAGTAGAGGTCAGAGATGCTGTTAAACATCCTACAATGCACAAAACGACCTGCACCACCACATACAAGAAAGAATTATGTAGTCCAAAATGTCAGTAGTGCTGACTGAGAAAACCTGCTCTAACCCAATGTCACAAAGTTATTCTTCAAAGTTTTATAGTTTTATGTTTTATATTTAGGCCTATGATCTATTCTGAATTAATTTTTGCTTATGGTACACAGGGGGGTTGAAGTTTATTTATTTTGCATATGGATATCCAGTTGTTGCAGTGTCATTTTTTGAAAAGATGTCCTCTTCTCTGTTAAGTTGCCTTGGTACTTGTGTAAAAAACCAATTGGCCGTATATGTGTGGGTTTCTTTTTATTTTCTTAATATGGTGAATTATGTTGGTTTCAAGTGTTGAGCCAGCCTTGCATTCCTGGGATAAACTCCACTTTATTATAAGGTATCATCATCATTATTTTTTTTTTTTTTGCTTGATTCAATTTACTAATATTTGGAGGAGAAGTTTTACATTTGAGTCATGAGGTTATTGGTCTGTAGTTTTCTTGTAATGTTTCTGTCTGGTTCATCAGGATAATGCTGGCCTAATAAAATGAGTTGGGAAGTTTTCCTACCTCTTCTATTTTGTGTTGACTTGGTTTTTTTTTCTAATTCACCAGTGAAACCATGTTGCCTGCCATTCTTTTGTTAGAAAACTTTTTCAAACAAACTTAATTACTTTAATAAATACGAGACTATTCGGTCATATGTTTTTCTTAAGTGAATTTTGGTAGTTTGTGTCCTTAAAGGAATTGACTCATTCCGTCTCATTTATTGACTTTATATGCATAGAATTGTTCATAAATATTCCCTTATCATCTTCTTAATGTCTGTAAAGTCTTTAGTGAGATCCCCTCTATGACTTCTGATGGTTATTTGGGTCTTCTCTCTCTCTTTTTTTTTTTATCTTAGTCAATCGGGCTGTAGTTTTGTTAATTTTATAATCTTTTCAAAGAATAGCTTTTAATTTTATTGATTTTTTTTCCCACTGTTATTCTGTTTTCAATTCCATTATTTTGGTCATTTATCTTTATCTTCCTTCTGCTTGTTTTGTTTTTAATTTTCTTTTTACAGTTTCTAAATTGTAAGCTTAAATTCTTGGTTTGAGGCCTTATTTTCTAAAATGTAAGTATTTAATTCTGCAAGCTTCCTTTTAAGCACTGTTTTGCCTGTATCCCATAAATTTTGAAATGATGAGACTTAATTTTCATTTCATTTGAAATATTGCCTAATTTCCCTGTGATTTTATCTTTGACGCATGGGCTATGTAGAAATACAATCTCTAATTTCTAAATCTTTGAGGATTTTATAGATTTTTTTTTTTTTTGCTGATTTTTAGTTTACTTCTGGTGCAGCCTGAGAACATATTTTGTATAATTTCTATTCATTTAATTTGTTAAGGTTTGTCTTATGATCCCCGAATATGGTCTATCTTGGTGAATGCTACATGTGCACTTGAAAAGAATTGTATTCTGCTCTTGATGGGTGAGCAAATCTTTCAATAGAGGATCATTGACAAATGTCAGTGAGGCACAGTCATAGAGTTGTTTAGCTCTTCTGTATCCTTGCCGATTTTCTGTCTGCTTGTTCTGCTGGTTCCTGAGAATGGCATGTTTATAACTCCAAGTAGGATTGTGGATTTATTTTATTTAAATTCCCTAAAATAGGTATGACTGTTGAAAGCAAAAATTATAACATTTTTGGGGTGTTTCAATATATGTTTTCAATATCTTCAAATTTTATCATATTTTTGCTTCAGAAATCTTGGACCTATGTTGTTAGGGATAGCACATTTGATTCTTTTAACATTAGGTAATGTCCTTTTCATACCTGATAATTTTTCTTATTCTGAAGTCTACTTTGCATAACAGTAATAATATACTCACTTCAGATTTCTTTTGATTAGTGTTTGGTATAGCTCTTCCACTGTTAATTATTTAAAAAATGTTTGTTTGTTGAAGTGAACTCTACACCCAACGTGGGGCTCATAATCACAACCCCAAAATCAAGAATCACATGGTCTTCTGACTCTACCAGCCATGCACCTCTCCATTCTGCTACTTTCAGTCTATCCATAACTTTATATTTAAACTATGTTTCTTGTAAACAGCCTATAGTTAGGTCTTATATTTTTATCCAATATGACACTCTTTTAATTGGTGTATTTAGACCATTTACATTTAATTAATTACTGATATAGTTAGATTTACATCTACTATTTTATTTTTCTGTTTATATCCTGGTTTGGTTTGGTTTTGTTTTGTTTTCTGTTCCTCTCTCCTGCCTTGTTTTGAATTGCTTGAATATTTTTAGTATTCCCTTTAATTTGTGTATTGGCTTTTTAGCATTTGTCTTTGTTGTTTCATTTTTCTTTTTTAGTATTTGCCTTAGGATTTACATTCTACATGCCTTACCGTAAATAGTCTATTTAGACTTAATACTTCCACTTTGAAGAAAATGTAATAATTTTACAACCATATAAGTTTTTTATTCTTCTCCCTTTATAGTATAGTTGTTGATGTATTACATCTACATATATGGAAACACTTCAACAATGTTATTATCTTTGCTTTCAGTGATCATAAATTTTAAAGAACTCAAGAAAAAGATGTGGTTTATTATATTTACTCAGATACGTATAACTTATGTTGCCTTTCTTTAATTTCTGAAGTTCTGAGTTTCCCTCTGAGATCAATCTCTTTCAGCCTGATGAATTTCTTCTAGCATTTCTTTTAGAGCAAATCTGTTGGTGATAAATCTTTTTTATTTCACCTCACTTGATCATGTCCTCATTTTGCCTTAATTCCTGAAGGATATTTTCACTGGATATAAAGTTCTGGTTCAATAGTATTCTAGGTATATTTACTCAGATATTTATAATGTTCTTCTTTCACTACCTTCAAGATGTTGTTCTTCCGTTTCATGATCTCTATAGTTTCTGCTGAGAAACCCACAGTCATTTAAATTGTTGTTCCTCCGTATGTACTGTGTCCAGGCCATTGCTGCCGCTGGCATAGCAGTGCAGTTCTGCTGCTGAAACTGGCCTTGTGGAAGATCCAGGACAAGAAACAGAAGACATAAGGAGAGGATTCTCTTCACCTCTCAGAATTATGGGGCTCTCTTTTCTTCTTCATTTGTCTAGACAGGTCTCGCCTCAAGGATTTTATTAACCAGTTTAATTGTTCACTTCTCTAGATTCAGTTCACCCTGAAGTCCAAGCAGGGATATATAAGAAAAAAGAGAAAGACCAGGAAACTCACCCCTACACACTAATAGTTCCTCAGTTTTGACTCCCCGATCTCCCCCTTACAATCTACCTGCTATTATCTTTCAGAGTCACCAAGTAGTTTTTAAAATACTGTTTCTAGAATTGTAGTCAGTGGGAGAAAGAAAATGCAATGTGCTTGCTCCATTTGAGTAAAAACTGACAGCCACAATTGAATTCTACATATTGGCTTTTTACCATTGATCTTGCTCAGTTCGCTTAATAATAGTTTATCAGTTGATTATTTTGGATCTCCAGCATACACAGACTTGTTCTCTGCAAGACTAAATTCTTCTTTTCTATTTTTTTTTAACGTTTTATTTATTTTTGAGAGAGAGAGAGAGACAGACAGACAGACAGACAGACAGAGTATGAGCAGGGGAGGTGCAGAGAGAGAGGGAGACACAGAATCTGAAGCAGGCTCCAGGCTCTGAGCTGTCAGCCCAGAGGCTGACACTGGGCTCGAACTCACGAACTGCGAGATCATGACCTGAGCCAAAGCCAGATGCTTAACTGGCTGAGCCACCCAGGTGTCCCTAAATTCTTCTTTTCTAAATAGTATACATTTTTTTCTTTCATTGCCTAACTGCACTGCTTAGATCTTCTAAGATAATTCTCAAAAATAGTTACAAACAGAGAGGGAGGGAGGCAAATCATAAGAGACTCTTAAATACAGAGAACAAACTGAGAGCTGATGGGAGGAGTGAGGGAGAGGGGAAAGTGCGCAATGGGCACTGAAGAGGGCACTTGTTGGGATGAACACTGGGTATTGTATGTAAGCAATGAATCATGGGATTCCACTCCTGAAGCCAAGAGCACACTGTATACACTGTATGTTAGCTAACTTGACAAGAAATTATATTTTTTTAAAAAAAGAAGAAGTAGTAATGATAGGCACTTTTGGTTCATTGTCATCTTAGAGGAAATTTTTTCAGTATTTTTTTCTATTATGCTGTAAATTTTTTATAGAAACCTTTATTGGATTCAAAATCTATCCTTTTATTTCTAGTTTGCTAAGAATTTTTTTTATCATGAGTCAATATTAAATTTTATCAAATACCTCTTCTGTATCTTTTGAATTTAGCATGTGCTTTTTCCCTTTATTCTATTATTGTGGTGAATTTCATTGATTGCATTTCAAGTGTTCAATTAATCTTGTATCCCAACATCAATCTAACTTGGTTTTGATATATTGTATCCCCTTTATTTATACTGCTAGATTGGCTTGCTAATGTTTTATCTAGGATTTTGGTACATGTGTTTATGAGAAAGATTGGCCAGTAATTTTTCCTTTTTTGTCATGTTCTGGTCATCCTGGCTTCTTAAAATAATCTGGGAAGAATTTCTTATTTTTCTATTACTTGCTATTTGTTCTCTTGAGTTATTTCTTCCTTAAATATTTGATAGAGTTTACCAGTAAAGTTATCTGCCCTGGAATTTTTTTTCAATGGAAGTTTCAAGTAAAACTTTTATTTTTATTTAAAAAAAATTTTTAATGTTTATTTTTAGAGAGAGAGAGAGAGAGCGCGCGCCTGAGCAAGCAAGCATGAGTGGGGGAGGGGCAGAGAGAGAGAGGGAGACACAGAATTCGAAGCAGGCTCCAGGCTCCGAGCTGTGAGCAGCGCCTGACATGGGGCTCAAACTCACAAACCTTGAGATCATGACCGAGGCTGAAGTCGGATGCTCAATGGACGGAGCCACCCAGGCGCCCCAAAACTTCTATTTTTAATAGATATAGGAGCATTCGGATTTTCTGTGTGTGTGTATTTGGCAAGTTCGATTTTCCTAGAAACGTACTCATTTCATTTAAATGTTTAAATATGTTGTGGTAAAGTTATTTAAAATATCCTTTTGTGATATTTTAAATGACTATAGAATATATAGTGATACTTCCTTTTACATTTATGTGTGTCTTTTTTCTTTTTTCCTCATGTATTCACTTAGGATGATTTTTCTGCTGCCTAAAGAACTGCCTTTAGAATTCCTTTAGTATGTCTGCTCTTGCCTCATTTTTTGCCTTTTGTTTTTGTTTTTTTTATTTAATATGTCTTATGTCACTTTCCATTTTGAATCACTCTTACGATTGACAGTTATTTTCTTTCAGCACTTTAAAGATGTCTCTCTGTTGTTTTATAACTTTTATCATTTCTATTAATAAGTCAGCTTCCAGTCTTACTGTTGCTTATTGTTGAAGGTAATGCATTTTTTTTCTCTGACTTTTTTTTTCTCTCCACCTTTAGTTAGTGGCTTTTTTTGTTAGCACATTTTCTATGACATGTCAAGATGCAATTTTTATTGTGTTCATCTTGTGTGTTGTGTTCTTGATCTGTGGCTTTTAATGGTTTTGGAAAATTCTCAGCCATTATTTCCTTTTCTTTTTCCTTTCATTTTCTCTCTCTCCTTTCTTTCTTCCTTCATCTTCCTCTCCATTTACCTCTCCTCTCCGCCTGGGACTCCAAGTATATCCATGTTACACCTTTTCACTCTGTGAAAGGTGCATTTTTTTTTCTATTGTATATTTTAAGTCCTTATCTTCCTTCTATACTTATGTCTAGATATTTTTTTTTATGATTTTTTAACTTTATTTAAGTCCAAGCTAGTTATATAGTGGTGTAATGGTTTCAGGAGTAGAATTTAGTGATTCACCACTTACATATAACACTCAGTGCTCATCCCAACAAGTGCCCTCTTTAATACCCATCACCCGTTTAGCCCATTCTCCCACCTCTCCTCCAGCAACCCTCAGTTTGTTCTCTGTATTTAAGAGTCTCTGATGGCTTGCCTCCCTCTGTGTTTTGATCTTATTTTTCCTTCCCTTCCCTTATTTTGTCTGTTTTGTTTCTTAAATTCCACATGAGTAAAATCATATATTTATCTTTCTCTGCCTGACTTTTTTCACTTAGTATAATAAACTTTAGTTCTTTCCACATTGTTGCAAATTGCAAGATTTCATTCTTTTTGATTGCTGAGTAATATTCCATTGTGAATATATACCACATCTTCTTTGTCCATTCATCAGTCAGTCAGTGGACATTTCAGCTCTTTCCATAATTTGGCTATTGTTGATAGTTCTGCTATAAACATTGGGGTGCATATGCCCCTTTAAATCAGCGTTTTTGCATCCTTTGGATAAATATCTAGTAGTGCAATTGCTGGGTCATTGGTAGTTCTATTTTTAATTTTTTTAATTTAATTTTTTTATATTTTTATTTTTATTTTGAGAGATAGAGACAGAGAGTGAACAGGAGAGGGGCAGAGAGAGGCGGGGACACAGAATCTGAAGACAGGCTCCAGCCTCTGAGCTGTCAGCACAGAGCCCGATGCGAGGCTCGAACCCATGTACCATGACATCATGACCTGAGCCGAAGTTGGACGCTTAATTGACTGAGCCACCCAGGCGCCCCTATTTTTAATTTTTTGAGGATTCTCCATACTGCTTTCCAGAGTGGCTGCACCAATTTGCATTCCCACCAGTGGTGAAAAAGTGTTTCCCTTTCTCTGCATCCTCACCAACGTCTGTTGTTTCCTGATTTGTTCATTTTAGCCATTCTGAGAGGTGTGAGGTGATATTTCATTGTGGTTTTGATTTGTATTTCCCTGATGATAAGTGATGTTGAGAATCTTTTCATGTGTCTGTTAGCCATCTGGATGTTTTCTTCAGAAAAGTGTCCATGTCTTTTGCCCGTCTCTTCAGTGGATTATTTGTTTTTGAGGTGTTGAGTTGTAGAAGTTTTTTATAGATTTTGGATACTAACCCTTTATCTGATATGTCATTTGCAAATAACTGTCATTTGTCTTCTGGTTTTATTGTTTCATTCACTGTGCAGAACCCTTTTATCTTGATGAGGTCCTAGTAGTTCATTTTTGCTTTTGTTTCTCTTGCCTCTGGAGAAATGTCTAGTAAGATGTTGCTGAGGCTGAGGTCAGATAATAATAAATCAATTTTGAGTTTAGTTTTGTGTAGGGTGTAAGAAAATGGTCATGGTCCAGGTTCATTCTTCTGCATGTTGCTGTCCAGTTTTCCCAGCACCGTTTGCTGAGGAGACCGTCTTTTTTCCATTGGATATTCTTTCCTGTTTTGTCAAAGGCCACCCATTTGTGGGTCCACTTCTGGGTTCTCTATACTGTTCTATTGATCTATGTGTCTGTTTGGGGGCCAGTACCATCCTGTCTTGATGATTACAGCTCTGAAGTCCTTAATTGTGATCTCTCCAGCTTTGGTTTTCTTTTTCAACATTACTTTAGCTCTTTGGGGTCATTTGTGGTTCCAGTCAAATTTTAGAATTGTTTGTTCTAGCTCTTCTGGTGTTACTTTGTTAAGGATTACATTGAATGTGTAATTCGATTTGGGTAGTATTGACATTTTAACAATATTTGTTCTTCCAATCCAGAATCATGAAATGTTTTTTTCCATTTATTTGTATCTTTTTCAGTTTCTTTCATAAACTTTCTACAGTTACACCATACAAGTCTTTTACCTCTTTGGTTAGATTTATTACCAGGTATTTATGGTTTTTGGTGCAGTTGTATATGGGATCGATTCCTTGATTTCTCTTTCTGCTCCTTTATTATTGGTGTATAGGAATGCAACTGATTTCTGTGCATTGATATTTATATCCTGCAACTTTGCTGAATTCGTGTATTAGTTCTAGCAGGGTTTTTTTGGTGGAGTCTTTCAGGCTTTCCATTTAGAGTATTATATCATCTGTGAAAAGCAAAAATTGACTTCTTCCTTTCCAATTTTGGATGCTTCCAGAACTATGTTGAACAACAATGGTGAGAGTGGACATCCCTGTTGTGTTCCTAACCTTAGGGGGAAAGCTGTCAGGTTTTCCACATTGAGGATGATGTTAATGGTGGGTCATTTGTATATGGCCTTTATGATCTTGAGGTATGTTTCCTCTACCCTTACTTTCTTAAGGGATTTTATCAAGGAAGGATGTTGTATTCTGTCAGATGCTTTTTCTGCATCTACTGAAAGGATCATGTGGTTCTTATCCTTTCTTTTATTAATGTGATGTATCACGTTGATTTGCAAATATTGAACCAGCCCCGTAGCCCAGGAATAAACCCCACTTGATTGTGGTGAATAATTCTTTTAATGTATTGTTGGATTCAGTTTGCTAGTATCTTATTGAAAATTTTTGTATCCAAGTTCATCAGGAAAATTGGCCTATAGTTCTCCTTTTTAGTGGGGCCATTGTCTGGTGTTGGAATCAGTGTAATGCTGGCCTCATAGAATGAATTTGGAAGTTTTCCTTCCTTTTCTATTTTTTGGGATAGCTTCAAAGGAGTAAGTATTAACTCTTCTTTAAATGCTTGGTAGAGTCAGAGTCGCTAAAATGAACAAATCCAAAGACTATAGATGCTGGCGAGGGTGTGGAGAGACGGGCACCCTCCTACACTGTTGGTGGCAATGTAAACTGGTGCAGCCGCTCTGGAAAACAGTGTGGAGGTTCCTCAAAAAACTATCCATAGAACTCCCCTATGACCCAGCAATAGCACTGCTAGGGATTTACCCAAGG
>PISW01013712.1:0-24770 GCA_004023785.1 Mungos mungo
AATATGTGACACAGGATATAAAGCATACATTAATAGTCAAGATAATAGCTAGCATTTCTGAGGGCTCCTGGGTGGCTCAGTCGGTTATGTGTCCGACTTCAGCTCAGGTCATGATCTCGCATTTTGTGGGTTTGAGCCCCACATCGGGCTCTGTACTGACAGCTAGCTCAGAGCCTGGAGCCTGTCTTCAGATTTTGTATCTCCCTCTCTCTCTGACCCTCCCCTGCTCACTCTGTTTCTCTCTGTCTCTCAAAAATAAATTTAAAAATAGCTAGCATTTCCGAAGAACTTACAGTGTGAGGTGTGTACTTTCCTAAGCACTTTCTTTATGTTAATTTACATAATCCTCACAACAGGCAAAATGAGATTGGTACTGTTATTACTTTCATTTTAAAGATGAGGAAACTCAGTGTAGCACAGCCCCACTGTGACCCTTCCTTGGCACTATTTGACCCTTTATGGTGTTGAAATTGTCTGGAATAGGCAGGACTTGGCTGTAGCCAGCATCAGTCTGGAGTTGCTGGCGCCCTGCTGGCCCCTTCCTTTGGGACAGCAGACCATGCCAGGAACAAGATGGCCTTCTCTCTCCCTCTTGACTTACATACAGCCTTTGCAGAGCCAAGCTCCACTTGAAGCTCACTCAGTAATATTCTTTGCATGTGTTTGATATTATTTTTACTGCCTTTTTTGAAGAAATAAGAATTGACCTTAAAATTTTTAAAATAAAATTGGGATGAGGAAATTGACACATAGAGAAAATATGTGAGTTTCCTGGTATCAATCAGCTTGATGAGCATAGGAGTAGATTTCCCTTTCTCTCTCTCCCCTCCCTCCCTTTCTCTTCTCTTCTCTTTCTTTCTTTCTTTCTTTCTTTCTTTCTTTCTTTCTTTCTTTCCTTCTTTCTTTCTTTCTTTTTCTTTTTTCTTCTTTTTTAGTGAAATTATGTGTGTCAAGTACTTAAAATAGAATTGGAGTGCTCCTGTCTGGTATGGTAGGTGGACCATATGACATTGAGTGGTCTCCTGATCTGACCATTCTGATCATCCTCAGTTTAGCAAGTATAATTTTAAAAGTCATCCTTCCATTTGCAATGACGTGAATGGAGCTACAGTATATTATGCTAAGTGAAATAAGTCAGTCAGAGAAAGACAAATACCATATGATTTCACTCCTGTGTGGAATTTAGTAAACAAAACAGATGAACATATGGGAGGGGGGAAGAAAACCATCAGACTTTTAAAGAGAGAGAATAAACTGAGGGTTGATGGAGGGATGTGGGTGAGAGATGGGCTAAATGGGTGATGGGTATCAAGGAGGGCACTTACGAGCACTGGGTGTTGTATGTAAGTGATGAGTCACTGAATTCTACCCCTGAAACCAATATTCTACTATATATTAACTAACTTGAATTCAAATAAAAATTTATAAAAGAAAAAAATATTATCCTAAAAAATGTTATCTTGGCCAACTTTGGTTGGCATTCACCTCTTTTTACAGCTTTCTTTCACTTTATACATATTCAAAATGGAC
The DNA here is from genome assembly GCA_004023785.1 of Mungos mungo. Lineage (NCBI taxonomy): Eukaryota > Metazoa > Chordata > Mammalia > Carnivora > Herpestidae > Mungos > Mungos mungo. The sequence continues at coordinate 1,531 of PISW01013712.1, forward strand.
TATGCCACATTTTGTGGCCTGCCTCAGGGTGGGATATGGCAGACTGGTACCACTCTCAGCTTCTTATCCATCCAACAGGAAAGTCCTGCACAAATGCCTCACCCTGTGGGCTTCCTGTCTCAGAAGTTCTGTTTTAGTATGTGGGCCCCTCAAGGATGAATGTTTACTTAAGTTCCAAGACACCCACAAAGTAGAGTTTTGAATCACAGTAGTATCTCTGAGTTTTCTTTTTGAGGTTATATTATTAGAAATCATTTCCACTGAGCTCCCTCTCATCCCTTAGACTGAAAAAGTGCTATGCTTAAGAACAACATTTCCTGCTACCCCTCTCTTTGGCCTACTACTTTGCCTAGCCTGTTTGTTCTGACTGCTTGTTGGGGGATGCAGGGGTCTACTGTAACCTTGACTTGAAGCTTTTAGGTGCAAGACTGACATCTTGCATTAGAGTATCAGGGCTAGGGCCTTGGATATCATCGTCATGTATCTCATTTAATATCTAGAAAAACTGAAACCCAGAGAAAAGAAAGGATTGACTGGCCTAGAGACATCATAATGTAGTGGCAAGAGTGAGCATACTTTCTGAAGCCACAGAATTGGGGTTGAGTTATGGGTCTCTAGCTAACAAGCTGGGAGATCTTAGCTGATTACCTGCCATCTCTGTTCCTTAGATTATAAAATGAGATTAAGAATATCTCTACCTCCCAGTGTTCTCTTGTGGCTCAGAAGGTTTAGAGTGAAAGTATGTAGCCCAATATCTTATGCATATAGGTGCTAATAATTCTCTTGATTCCTGGACCACTGACCTTCTTATAGGTCCTGGAACACCCATGTCTATGCTCGGGGCTTTGGTGTGGTTTTCCTGTGTTCCATGAATTCTGTGCGCACCTGCATTAAGTTTCCTCCACTGACTGTATGCTCCTTGAGAATGGGGGACAAATCTGGCTTAGCATCTGACATACATCCCTGCATACCTCTGACCTAGCAGAGTTGCTGTAAAGAAGGGGCCTTGGAAACTCTGTAGAATTGAATTAGCTAGGAGTCAGATGTCTTGGTACTTTTTTTGTCTGACTATGTAGTAAGGAGGAGAAGTGGTTTTAGGCTGTGAATAACAGACCAAAGAATCATGCAGTTGTAAAGTTTCCTATTTAATTAATATATTTTAGTGAGCTGAGGAGAAAAGAAAAAAAAACAATTTTAAGAGAGTGACTGTAGTCTCTATCATTGTTTCCTTCTTGCCCTCTCCTGTCCCATTTTACTCATAGGGGAAGCAGAGAGATTTCTGTTATTTGCTTAGGCTTACTCTTCAGGTACAAGAAAGAGACTAAGAGACTAGATCTGGGATGAAGGACTGATATAGAAATAGAAATTCATAGAGAAAAACAGGGAGGGAGAGAGGGAGGGAGGGGAGGAGGGAGGGAAAGAGGAAGGAAGGGAGGGAGAGAGGGAGGGAGGGAGAGAGGGAGGGAGGGAGAGAGAGAGAGAGAGAGAGAGAGAGAGAGAGAGAGAGAGAGAGAGAGAGAGAGAGAGAATGAGAATGAGAATATGAACATCAGGGAATCAGAATGAACCTTGGTGCCTGTAGTGCTAGAAAGCAGCTGGCATAGAGGGACTATAGCAGTCCTGGGTGATATGACTCATTTGGCCTCAGGATGAGCAAAAGTATGGGTCTTTCCAACTCCAGGACTTTCCAGGGGTCTTTCTCTCTATCCTTCTTTCCCACCAGGCCTTTTCTGTACTCCTACTTCCCCAGTCTATGCCCAGCCTTAGGTGCTTCCAAGCAGGTGACAGAGTCATCCCTCCTTCCTGGCTGCCTCTCACTATGACATGTTCTTCCCAGGGTGAGGACATCCTAGACAGGAGCTCGGAACTGATCTACACTGGGGAAATGGCCTGGATCTACCAGCCCTATGGCCGCAACCAGCAGCGGGTCTTCTTCCTGTTTGACCACCAGATGGTCCTCTGCAAGAAGGTAACTGCAACCCATTCTTTACTGAGGGAGATAATCACCTCAGGAGCATCAGCCTCTCTCTCTCTCCATAACCCTCAGCTCACAATGAAGTGAACATGTAGTAGGTGGGAAAATGCATCAGTGGCTTCTAATTTTGTGATCCCTTCTTTAACTTTTGCTGTTTTCCCTCTTTGCCAATTTTCTTTTTAAAATCTAGAAGAAGACGTTGTTCTCTATCTTCTTGTCTTCCATGACAGCTGTCTCTGCTCCTCTGCATCGCATTGCCTTGTTATTTTAGTTATGCATGTGTCTTGTTATTTTCTTCCTGAGATGATTATATTGGAACTTAATTTGGTGCTTTGGGGAATTTTTTTTCTTTTTCTTCATTTCAATTTTTTTTTTCCTGAGGAGGTGAGGAGCTCCCCTTTTATCTCTCCTCAGTCATCCACTAATGTTCCTACAACCATGAAGTTGGCCCAAACAACTGTTTTTCCTGTGTCTTTTGTTTTTAATTATATCAGTCGTACATACTCTGTTGTCCTCTATGTCATAATTACTAGTTATTTATGTTGGTTTTATTGTATTCTGGGAGGATCAGGAACTACATAGAATATAATAATCCTGGAGAAAGTTCAAGGAACTTTCTGCATTTGGACTATTTCTTTTACTAAAGGGCCAGACTTGGAGGATGAGCCATTTGGGACTCAGAAGTGCAACAATAGCAACAGAGAATGGGCATAGAGCACAAATATGGAGATTTGAAACCAGAACACCCGGGTCCTAGACTTTATGGTCTCTATCCTTGGGCCAGTTTTTTAACTTTATACCCTTATTATTCTCAGTGCCAAATCAGGCTGATGGTAGATTTCATTTCAGGAAGCTTTGAGGAGGATCACCTGAGGTCATGGGGAGTAGTGAAGTATAGTGGTAAGCACATGGGTTCTAGGGCCAGACAAAAGGACACCAATTACCTTTTTTCCATGAGCTGTGTGACCTTGGACAAATTCTCTATGTCTAGTATTATCCTCTCATCTGCAAAATGGAAATCATAATGGAACCGACATAGAAGAGAGGTTGTGAGGGTTAGATGAAACAATATAGTGGCAGTGCCTGGCACATAGTAAGTACTTAGTAAATGCTAGCTATTGATACTATTACTGTATATTTGATGTTAGTGCTCATTCATTCAGCAAATATTTGCTGGGAGGCAGTATATATAGTGATTAAACAAGCACATATTAATTTTTAAATATTTTTATTTAAAAATGTTAACGTTTATTTAATTTCGAGAAAGAGACACAGTGCAAGTGGGGGAGGCACAGAGAGAGAGGGAGACACAGAATCCAAATCACGCTCCAGGGTCTGAGCTGTCAGCAAAGAGCCCAATGCAGGGCTTGAAATCATGAGCTGTGAGATCATGACTTGAGGTAAGGTCAGACACTTAACTGACTGAGCCATGTAGGCACCCCTTAAATTTTTTTTAACATTTATTTATTCTTGAAAGAGATAGAGACAGAGAATGAGCAGGGGAGGGGCATAAAGAGAAGATGACACAGAATCTGAAGCAGGCTCCAGGCTCTGAGCTGTTAGTACAGAGCTGGACATGGGGCTCCAACTCCGGAAGCGCAAGTATCATGACCTGAGCCAAAGTCAGGTGCTTAACTGAATCAGCCACCCAGGCGCCCCAAACAAGCACAGATTTTAGAGTCAGGTAGTCTGGACTCAAAGCCCAACTCTACCATTTATCAGCTTTTGTTTCTGGGTAAGTTACTTAACAGTTCTATGTCTATAGATTCTCATAAAATGGGGAGAAAATAGTATGTACCTTGTAGGATTTTTGTGAAGACTATTTAAGTTAAATGCAAAGCATTTAGCTGCCAGAGGATGAATGCATAAAGAAAATGTGATGCACAAACACACACAAACACACTGTGTAATTGTATTAAAAAAAGAGATCTTGTCATTTGTGACAACATGGATCAATTTAGAGGACATTATACTAAAAAATAAGACAAAGAAAGATAAATGCAATATGATCTTACTTATATGTGGAATATAAAGCAGTCAGAGTCATAAAGGCAGAGAATAGAATGGTGGATTCTAGGGGCTGGTGGGGCTGGGGGAAATGGAGAGATATTGGTCAAAGGGTAAAATACTTTTCTTTATGCAAAATGAATAAATTTTGGAGACCTATTGTACAACATGGTGCCTATAGCTAACAATACTGTATTGTGTATTTGAAATTTGCTAAGAAAGTAGTTCTTGTGTTCTCATTACAAAAAAAAAATAACCATGTGGAATGATAGATAAGTTAATTAGTTTGATTATGGTGATCATTTCACAATGCATATATATATATATATATATATATATATATCAAAATACTATATTGTATACCTTAAATAGTTATAATTCTTAGTTGTCAAGTATGCACCAATAAAGCTGGGGGGAAATTCAAAGCATTTGAAATAGTGTCTGGCACATGATATATGCTAAGTGTTGACTGCTGCCATTGTTGTTGCTGTTATTGTTTTGTTATTATGAATGTACTCTAGATATTGGAATATAATAATGAGAAAGATAAGTCCCGTCCATTCCCATGTGCCTTCCTCAGGATCTGGAGAGAAACCCCAGGGTTGTCCAGACAAGGGGTGGGGAGTAACTAGGGTCCCTCTCTAAGGAGGAAAGACTTAACAGACAAGCAAGTGAGAGAGGCTGCAGTCCTTAAAAGTTACATGCTCCATATTGCAGCATATGTCATTTATGCAAAATGTTTTACAGTGTCTTTTTGCAGTGTTTAGCAACCTTATGAATACCCAGTGAGACCAAATTCAAACTTCACCCAGCTATTTGAATTATGTAATGTCAGAGACTGGGATCTGGATCCATGGCTAGGTTTGGTGCTTGTCTGTAGACTGCCAGGGTCCTTTTGGAGAAACACTGTTTCCCTTAATATCTTCCAACTTGGATGAGTGGAAGGGAAAAGGAGGAAGGCTGGCATCCTATTAGAAACTACCCCATTTTGTCAGGGAGCTTGTGATGGCCTATATAACATCTGTACTGAACACCTTGAACACCTATTCACTATGTCCTTATGAAAGCACTCAGACAATCTTTAACAAGTGGCTTTTGGGCAGCCTGGTCCTGATAGGACCTCAGGCAACCAGGGTTCAAGAAGGCTTTGTCCCCTTGCCATGTCCAGAAGTTGAGCAGAGAAATTTCTGAGGCTTTGTCATCTGTCTTTTCCTGGACAACCCCTGAGTAAGGCAAAATCAAAGAAGGCAAACTACTGGGCACAGCCTAATTGGGCAGACTAAAAACTATGAAACAGAGCCAATACAATTCAACAGTGTGATGGCTAAGTGTAAGTTGTGTAAGGGTCTTCATAATCACTGCTAACATTCAGAGAAAGAAAACCACAATGATTTGAGCTAGAGGATGCAGTCAGGGAAAGCTTCTTTGAGGAGGAAGAATGTGTAAATTTGACCATGAAGTCTAGAATTATTGGAATAGGAGGTGTTGTTGGGGCAGTGAGGACACATTAGTGTAAGCCTAAGTATGGATCTATGACCACCCCCACCCTGAAAGGGTATATGGAATTTCCAAGGACAATGATATAGCTACATAAGTTTTAAAATGTTCAGTTACCTCTCCTTTATTTATTTGTCACAATATTTAACTTATTTTGAAAGGTTAAATGGACTAAAATATGCCGTGAGATTTTTCAGTTTATAAAAAAAAAAAAGAGTTTTAAAGGCCTACAAAACATAAGTCGGGATCAAGAAAGCTCAGCACCGTATTTATCAGATAAGGCTGGCCTCATGAGTTGGAAACTGCATGTTTAGATTTGAGCTTTACAACCATTTTACAAGGTAAGGATGACTTGTCTAGTTTCATAGTTGAGAAAATTGAAGTTCAGAGAGATTAAAAAAACACACAAAACCACAGCTAGCAGGTTAAGCAGGTAGAACTCAAACCCAGGGCTTTAGAGGTTAACTCCCACTCCTTTTGTAGATGTTACATGTTGCTTTGTGGCCTTAGCTACCATTTCTAATTGGAATTTTTGAACAGTGGGTAATTCTTCGTCATTCCTATCACATTTCTAAACCTGAATTTATACCTAAGCTGATACCTAAAAACTCATGTTCATCCTTCTGGAGAGCTAGAAAGATTAGGCAAAGGGAGAACATTAATGAAACACATCTCTAATCCTGCTTACCTACCACAGAGGAAGAATTCTCTCAAGTTTCTTGTTATCCTTAAATACATAAAGAAACAACAGGAGTTTCAGTTGATATTTTGAATTTCACTCCAACATTATATACATCCTTTCCATTTTATTGAAAACCAGTAAAGGTTTTGAAGACTGACAATGATTATGACACACCATCTCAGAGATAAAGAAAGCTGCAGGTGATGTTGGAAGGCTGGGTCCAGAGACCCAAAGGGGTCCTTCAGGACCAGCCAAGAGGGTACTTGGCTTCACAAATGATGGAAATCAAACGGGAGCCAGCAGGATGGGGAAAGCAGAGTTTATTTAAGATGCATAGAAAAAAAAATAGCAGATATAGAGTGTCTGGGAGACTCAGAAAGGAAGAGGGGGAGTCTTATCTTTTTTTTTTTTCACATTCGCCATGTGGGTAAGATCTGTTTTTTTATAATAGTTTATTGTCAAATTAGTTTCCATATAACACCCAGTGCTTCTCCCCATAGGTGCCCCCCACCATGACCATCACCCCCTCCCCCCCTCCCCTTTCAGTCCATGGTTCGTCTCCAGTATTCAGTAGTCTCTCTTGATCTGTGTCCCTCACTCTTCCCCGCTCTCTTTCCCCCTTCCTCTCCCCATGGTCCCCTGCCAGGTCTCTCCTGTTAGACCTATGAGTCTTATCTTATTGAGGTTGGCTGTCTGGTGTATGTGTCCTCTCAGGCCTTCAGGTACCAGTTAGAACAAATATGAGGGCCCATCTATTATTCCTTGGAGCCAGAGGGCCTTGGCATTGAGATATCTATCTACAGTTCTCTGGAATATTCAAATGATAGTTGTCCCGCCATTCTCTTCTTGACATTTCTTAAATGTTACCTATTCTAGAGAAATCATTAACCCCTTGTCCCTTACAAGGAGGACATACGCTGTTTGCATTACAAGGCATGTGTAGAGTGAGGTGGGGATGTAAGTTCTAGTGAAAATAGAAGCAGAAAAAGGAACTAAAAGCAGATTTTATGGAGTTCTTCATTTCCCTTGTCTCATAGGTGAAGTTGGGAATAGAAGGCAGGTCAAAGCTTCCATGTTCTAGTCAGGTTGGTACCCGCCTATTAGCTGTGTTGTCCAAACCTGGCTTCCAGTCTATGTGTATTTTTATTAAGTATTGTAAGGCATATTTCAGACCTTTTTGAGATCAAACTAGATCACGTCAATCTATTCTCCTTAGCTTGTCCTGCTTTTCTAGATTAGACTGACAAGGCCCACTATTTATGCAAAAAGCTCACAAAGTGTTCCTGAGGATTGTGTAAGTCAGTGCATGGGAACTACCCCATCCTTTTGGCTAGCCTTCAGCTGAGAAGTAAGACATGCAAGGCAATTCAGCAGAATGAGAATAGTTTAACCAAACTGTATAATGTTAATAAAAGTTAATGAGGATTTCTAATTCTGTCAAACTTTCTAAAAGGCCAAATATAAGCAGAGAGGAGGGAGAGTTTGTCAGAATGAGTTGCCCAGTGAAGATCCATCAGGACAGGGCTCACGGGACCTCCTTGGCCAAACTCAGCTGCACCACGTCCCAGGAGCAGATGTGCTCTCAGGAGAAGCTGAGGGCAGTGCTAAGAGGAGGAGGAGCTGAAAGACACTTACTTATCATACTTTACATTCCACAGGTTCACAGGTCATATCATACATCCCTCTGGTTTTCTTTTTTTAATTTATGAAGTACTACATCCAAAAAGATATAAAAATAATATAATGAGCACCTGTGTACTTACTATCTGACTTAATAATTCATTACAAATATATTATTTTCACTTTCCCTCTCTGCTCCCTCCCTTCTTTTCCTTCCTTCCATTTTCCCATTCTCCTCTCTGTACTCTCTTGAATGTGACATGTGTCATATATTTTTTGTATAATTTCTGTACATATGTGTGTATCCCTAAACATTATGTGGCATTTCTTTGTAGCTTTTTAAACCTTATATAAGTGTAATATATGTATATGCGACAAAATTGTATAGAAAAGTAACCAGGAGAATGGTAAGCTTGGGATTAAAGGTTACTGTGGCGTCATAGCTTTTGGTGGCAGGTTCACCAAAACGTAACTTATTATTAAAAGTAAATAAATAGGGGTGCCTGGGTGGCTCAGTCAGTTAAAAGCATTTGACTTCGGCTCAGGTCATGATCTCATGGTTTGTGGGTTGGAGCTCCTCATCGGGCTCTGTGCTGACAGCTAGCTCAGAGCCTGGATCCTGCTTTGGATTCTGTATCTCCCTCTCTCTCTGCCCCTCCCTGCTCATGCTGTCTCTCTCTGTCTCTTAAAAATAAATTAAAAAAAAAACATTTTAAAAAGTAAATAAATAAATAAATAGTAAAGTAAGAGCACCTTGTATGGACTAATGACAACTGTCTCATGGACTGAGAGAATTAATCCAATTCTATACACAAGAGAGTAAAACAAAACTAATAAAAGGTCAATCTATAACTTTTATTTTTCTCATACAATAAAATTTGTGAAATTTATTCATCAATATATGAAGCTTTTTATTCAATCTTACCCCCATTTCTCCTGCCAGACTAGGCATTCTCCAAAATTCTCCAGAGTGATAAGGGTTAAACCCTCTCCATGGAATCATTCCTGGCCAGCAGCCTGTGACCACCTTGCTACTCTTACCACTCATACCAACTCTGATATGCAGGTCTCACTTGCTGGCTTGAATTCCTAACATGCTCCAGACAAACATCCAGCTTATTTCATACTTCTAGAAGGGTTGCAAATATTTTTGGAAAAGGCCTATGCTAGCAATGCTTGTGCGGCTTACTGCTTCATAGTTCCCGTCAGAGTCTTACAAATAAATACATATAAGGATTGGTGCTGGAGTCTGAGACAGAGTCTTTGGATGTAAGACAAAGGGTTTCTATAAGAATGTCTTCTAACCAACCTGTCAATGTCATAATGCTAAGCTAACCTGCCTAAATTTGACCAAAAGAATCCCTATTAGTACTTCAAATCAGTGGCAGTCTTAGCGTCCTACTATGCCCATGTGCCAACTCTCCTGGTACCTACTCTCCACATACCTCCAGTAAAAAGACTTTTCTTCTTTCCCACCTAGGACCTGATCCGAAGAGACATTCTGTACTACAAAGGCCGCATTGACATGGATAAATATGAGGTAGTTGACATTGAAGATGGCAGAGATGATGACTTTAATGTCAGCATGAAAAATGCCTTCAAGCTTCACAACAAGGAAACTGAAGAGATACATCTATTCTTTGCCAAGAAGCTGGAGGAGAAGATACGCTGGCTCAGGGCTTTCAGAGAAGAGAGAAAAATGGTACAGGAAGATGAAAAAATCGGTAAGTGACCTGAGAAGAGAAAGAAGAATATGGCCATAAAGAACATAAAGGATTTGAATTAGTTTTCGTTTTTCTAGAAGCAGAGGGAAGATTTCTGTTGCAAACTGACCTAATCCACTTTGGTGGTTTCCTACTATTAGGTCCTTTTTGACAGATACCAGTACTTTCTACTAGTCAGGGTTAAATGAGGGTTATAATTTAGCCTCCCTTACAGTTTCATGACTAGATAAAACTATTACAATGAAAGCAAACTTCAACCTCAATTCTTCCAAACATACAAACATTTATTAGCAAACAAACACAAAAGCAGTCATACAACCTATTCTATAATCTCAATGAAGTTCCACTACTGTTCTTAGATACATGGCAGCATCTTCTGTGTAAAGGTTAGTCAAGGAAGAGTTAGTGATATTATAACAACAGCATTCAACTAACTTTCTAGTAATAAGAGTCTGGTGACAAAATCCTCTGATGGGGGACAAGGCATAGCACCTTTTTTCAGTCTTGACTTGAAGCTTCTTCCTGAAGGGTACAAGCTATGGAGCTTACTAGATTTTTACGCCCAGTTCTTGTGAGGGCTAAAGAGTCTGTAAGACATTTTTGGCTAGTACACATCTTGAATAACATTTATTTTACCAATAAAAATTTCATTTTTTAGCATGTGTTAGGCTAATTAGGCCTCCTGCATTAAGGAGACTGAACTGCTGGTAATAATGGTCTCTGGAGCAAAGACTTCTGAGTATTTAATGTGTTAACAAATCACCTCGAGTATGTCTACCAGATTAGGGCACTTCAGATGTTAAGTAAATGCCCTTAAAGCATAGATTAAAATTAATGTGCATGTACATATCACACTGTCTGTATGAACTTGTTTTAAATTTTTTAATGTTTTTTATTTATTTTTAAATAGTTTATTGTCAAACTGGTTTCCATACAACACCCAGTGCTCTTCCCCACAAGTGCACTCCTCCATCACCACCTCTTTTCCCCCCTCCCTCTTTCCCTTCAATGCTCAATTTATTTTCAGTATTCAATAGTCTCTCAAGTTTTGCGTCCCTCTCTCTCCCCAACTCTCTTTCCCTCTTCCCCTCCCCGTGGTCCTCCATTAGGTTTCTCCTGTTCTCCTGTTAGACCTATGAGTGCAAACATATGGTATCTGTCATTCTCCGCCTGACTTACTTCGCTTAGCATGACACCCTTGAGGTCCATCCACTTTCCTACAAATGGCCAGATTTCATTCTTTCTCATTGCCATGTAATACTCCATTGTGTATATATACCACATCTTCTTGATCCATTCATCAGGTGATGGATATTTAGGCTCTTTCCACGGTTTGGCTATTGTTGACAGTGCTGCTATGAACATTGGAGTACATGTGCTCCCATGCATCAGCACTTCTGTATCCCTTGGGTAAATCCCTAGCAGTGCTATTGCTGGGTCATAAGGGAGTTCTATCGATAGTTTTTTGAGGAACCTCCACACTGTTTTCCAGAGAGGCTGCACCAGTTTACATTCCCACCAACAGTGTAGGAGGGTGCCCATTTCTCCACATCCTCGCCAGCATCTATAGTCTCTTGATTTGTTCATTTTAGCCACTTGGACTGGGGTGAGGTGGTATCTCAGTGTGGTTTTGATTTGTGTTTACCTGATGATGAGTGATGTTGAGCATCGTTTCATGTGCCTGTAGGCCATCTGGATGTCCTCTTTGGAGAAGTGTCTGTTCATGTCTTCTGCCCATGTCTTCACTGGGTTATTTGTTTTTTGAGTGTGGAGTTTGGTGAGTTCCTTGTATATTTTGGATACTAGCCCTTTATCTGATATGTCATTTGCAACTATCTTTTCCCATTCTGTCGGTTGCCTATTAGTTTTCTTGTTTCCTTTGTAGTGCCGAAGCTTTTGGTCTTAATGAGGTCCCAATAGTTCATTTTTGCCTTCATTTCCCTTGCCTTTGGGGATGTGTCTAGTAGGAAATTGCTGCGGTTGAGGTCAAGGAGGTTTTTCCTACTTTCTCCTCAAGGGTTTTGATGGTTTCCTCTCTCACATTTTATTTATTTTTGAGAGACAGAGAGACACAGCATGAGCAGGGGAGGGTCAGAGAAAGAGGGAGACACAGAATCCGAAGCAGGCTCCAGGCTCTGAGCTAGCTGTCAGCACAGGGCCCGATGTGGGGCTCGAAGCCACGAACTGCGAGATCATGACCTGAGCCGAAACCAGACGCTCAACTGACCGAGCCACCCAGGGACCCCTGTATGAAAGTGTTTTAAAGTAAATTGTAGAAAATATAACTAGGTCAAAAACCATGGTCACTTGCATTATTTAGAGTCACACTAAGCCATACATTTTTAGCTTTAAACAGATTGTTCTCCTTTTTGAAAGAGGGTATAATTAATAGAGAGAGTTTTCATGGTGACTTCCAACTGTAGGATTTAGGTGCCATTGACTATAACTTTGTGGTTTACGAAGTGCCATCTGGTCTTTTGCTCATGGTCCTGCTATTTTGGCATAAAAATACAAAACAGTCAAGCTTTGTATTTCCCTGAGATGACAGTTTCTGTTTTTGCCCCACTCTTAATGAGAGTATAATTTTATTTTAAAACACTCTTATGTTCAAGCTGGTAGAAAATTCCTGTAGAAAATTGGGCCTACCCATTGAGTCCTGATGCATATGGATTCTTCTGTCCTTCAGTGTTGGGGGTTTAAATAGTTGAAAGATAAGAAAGGATGATCAGAACAACACCACTTAGTCTAATCTTAGTTTTTTCCTCAGGTTTTATGTAAAGTGCCCATTAATAATTCACTTTGAGTCCCATTGAAGCCAAATTGCTTTTAACACGTGAACATTGCAATTGGACATGATGTGGAGTGGTACAGAAATGCTACTTGGCTGCTTCTCTCAATGGTAGGCAGAAGCAACCTCTGATCCCACTTAGGTTGTTAGAGCTATTAAAAGAATTGTCCTAACGTGATTTATGCAGACCCTAGATCAACTAGAAGATTCCCACCATTCCATCTGATTCCAGTGTGATATCTCCCACACAATGCCCTGTAACTTTAAGAATCTGCTTCTAATAGAAAAGCTTCCAGAAAGTTCTTTTAAAAATTTTTTTAGGTTTTTCTTAAAATTTCAGTTTGTTAACATACAGCATAATATTAATTTCAGGTACATAATTAATGATTTGGCACTTTCATACCACACTCGGTACTCATCACAAGTGCACTCCTTAATCCACATCACATATTTAACCCATCCAACTGACTACCTCCCCTCTGGTGATAATTGATTTGTTCTCTACAGTTAAAGAGTCTAATTTTTGATTTGCCACTTTCTTATTTTCCCCTATGATCATTTGTTTTGTTTATTAAATTCCACCTATGAGGGAAATCATATGGTGTTTGTCTTTCTCGAACTTATTTTGCTTAGCATCAGATTCTATAGCTGCAACCCACTAATGGAATATTACTCATAATGAAATGAAAGAATGAAATCTTGCCATTTGTAGCAATATGGATAGAGCTACAGAAATTACTTTCTGACAGATCTATGTTTATCTTTTTGAAGACTTTTTTTCTAATTATAATAACACTTTTATTTTAGGCCATTTTGGGGAAAAACACAGAAAAACAAAAGGAAAAATTAAGATAATGCAAGAGCATTCTACCCAGAGAGGCATAACTTTTATAAACATTTTGATATATTTCCTTCCTATGTTTTTATAATGTGTCTAAATAAAAATTAGGACTAGGATTGCTGAATCTTTTTTTCTGTCTCCCCCAAACTTTATCTCTCCATTATGAATAGTTCTAATTTTATATCCTTATTTTGCATTTAAAATCATATAATTAGTATTTCTCTAAGTCACTTAATAGTTTTAATAATTATTTTCATGTCTCCACACAAATTTATCATAATGTTTTTATTTTTACTTTTTAATGATAAAATAAATACCTGGCCATAATAACTATTTAAACACATACCAAAATGTAATAAAGAAGTTTTAGCATTATTTTCCCTTCTCTGTCATTCCCATGCTGTGTGAGATAATCGGTATAAATTTGGTGTGCCTATTTCCATACTTGTGTTCATATAAACATATATACACATAAGACTTCTTTAAAAATTTACTTACAAAAATTATAACAAACACATTACTCTGTATCTTGTTTTTTTTAAACCTAATTTATCATAAGTAACTCTCCAGGTGAAGAATACAGATTATATAACTTCTTTTATCAGTCAGGGTTCACCCAGAGAAGCACAACTCATAGGAGATCCATTATTATTTAAGAAATTTATTATAAGGAATTGGCTGATATGATTGAAAAACCTGGCTAAACAACTCCAAAATCTATGGAGAAGGCAGTCCGAATGCAAGATCATGGTCAAGCTCAAACTCAAGGGCATAGTCCAAAGCTGTCATCTGTAGGCAGGAAGATCATGAGAAGGATGGGAGTCTGCATACATGGACTGAAGCTGAGACAGAATTTCTTCTCCTTCCTGGAGAGACCTTAACCCTGTTTTTAAGTGGTAAAAATACCATAAGTTCTATGTTCTTAACAAATTTTTAAGTGAATAATATAGTAATGTTAACCATAGGCTCAATATTGTACAACAGATTTCTAGAACATATTCATATCTTGTATAAATGAAACTGGAGTCTTGATAGAATTACTTTGAATTTGTCTATAGCCTCTGGCAGAATGGATATTTTAACAATATTAAGTCTTCCAGTACAAGAAAATGAAATGCCAATATCCCTGAAGAACATACATGAACAAACTATTAATAAAACAGCAACAAACAGAATTCAGCAGTACAATAAAAGGATCATACACCATGAACAAGTAAGATTTATTCTTGGGATGCAATGATAATTTAACATATGCAAATCAGTTAGCGTGGTATATCACTCTAATGAAATGAAAGATAGAAATCCCATGATCATATCTATAGATGCATAAAATTTTTATATAATTTATAATTCTTTCATGATAAAAAACTCACAACAAATTATGTATAGAAGGAATTTACCTGAATATAATAAATTTAGGCTATGTATGAAAGGCCACACAGCTAACATCATACTCAAGGGGGAAAAACTGAAAGCTATTTTCTTAGATCAATGATAAGACAAAGATGACCATTTTCACCATTTCTATTCAACATAGTAGTGGAAGTCCTAGCCAGAGAAAATTAGGCAAGAAGAAAATAAAAGGCATCCAAATGGGAAAGGAAGATTTAAAATTGTTTTTAGTTGACATTATCTTATAAAAAGAAAACCTTAAGAATGCCACAGAAAAACTTTTATATCTAATAAATAGAGTACAATTGCAGGATACAAAATCAACATGCAAAAATCAGTTGTGTTTCTATATACTAACAATGAACTATCTGAAAAAGAAATTAAACAAATACAGTAGTCCCAATTATAATTACTTCAAAATGAATACAATACTGAGGAATAAACTTAATCAAGGAGGTGAAAGATTTCTACACCAAAAATTATAAACTCTTGCTGAAAGAAATTAAAGAACACACAAATAAATTGACTTAATATTGTTAAAATATCTATTTTGCCCAATGCCATCTACAGATTCAGTGTGATCTTAAGCAAATTCTAATGGTATTTTTACAGAAATAGAAATCACAATACTAAAATTCATTTGGAACCACAAAAGACCCATAATAGCTAAAGATATTTGAGAGAAAGAAAAAAGTGGAAGCATCATACTTCCTGAATCGAAATATATTAAAAGTCACATTATTTAAAATGTATGTTACTGGCATAAAGACAGACATATAGACCAATGGAATAGGATAGAGAGACTAGAACCAAACCCACTCATATACAGTCAACCATATCTTTGACAATGTACCAAGAATACACAATTGGGAAAGAATGGTTTCTTCAATAAATGGTGCTGGGAAAACTGGATATCCACATGCAAATGGAAGAAATTAAACTCCTACCTTACACCATACATGAAAACTAACTCAAAATGTATCAAAGACTTAATTGTATGACCCCAAACCATAAAACTTCTAGAGGAAAACATAGGGAAAAGCTTCTTGGCATTGATCTTGGAAAGGATTTTTTGGATATAACACCAAAAGCGCAGGAAACAAAGCAAAATGGCATCATAATGAAATGCTTTTACACAGCAAAGGAAACAAAATGAAAAGGCAACCTAAGGCATCAGAAAAAATATTTGCAAATTATAAACATATATAAATATATAAAAATTATGAAGTTAATTTCCAAAATATATAAGTATATCCTACAACTCAACAGGAAAATATCAAATAAGTTTGTTTTAATAATAGACACGGGGGGGAGGAGCCAAGATGGAGGAGAGGAAGGAAGCTCTGTAAACTTTGTCTGCCCCATCGATCGAACTGAGAAGGACATTACTCTCATCTGCAAGAGCAGAAGGAGAAAATACAGACTCCAGAAGGAAGAGAACCTGAAGGATACCTGAGTGAGTGAGTCCGAACTGGGGAGATTGGAAAACGGGCCAGCCCCAGACAGGCAGGGGAGGTGGGAGCCCCACCCCAACGTGGGGCAAGCGTGCGGAGCCCAAGAGACAAAGGGAAGAGACAGAGAGACTGAACACGCTCATAGTACTGTCTCTGGGGAAGAGGTAAAGAACGCTTAACCGCACTTGGAGAGAGAAGCTCACTCCATAGATAACTGCTGGGTAGCCTAAATCCCTAACCCAGGTGGCACAAGGGAAGGAACAGCTTCCAGCCCTGCCCCATCTTGGCGAGGAGTCAGCAACCACTGCAGCACAGCGGTGGTGATAGGAGTGCTCACTTCGACCTCGGTTTTGGGAGTGGGAGCATGCACCTTATTTCCATGGCGCATCTTGCCCCCAGCATTGGCCGTGCGAAACCTGAACCCCGGGTGCCAACAGGGGAAAAAATAGCCCCCACCTCTACGCGATCCCGGCAGAGAGTTGGCGGCGGTGGAGACCTGGGTGCGCGCACAGGCTGCAGGAGCTCCCAGCTCATTTCCAGCAGCTCCCGGCGCTGCCTCCAGCAACAGCTGCACACTCATTCCTCCCCCAATGCTAACGCGATTCCCGCTGGGGGTTGGGTCTGTGACGGTGTGCAAGCACTTCACCTCCTGCTGCACATCTCACCTCAGGCAGGGGCAGCCGAAATTCCAACCTGAGCCAAGACAAACCTATTCCTCCCCCGAAGAAGCCAGCCACCAAAGCAAAAACATCTCATCTGTGGTAGCATAAAATGTGCATGGACTGGAACTTTGAACAGAGGCGGGCCTGGAAAATATAACTCGGCTCAACTATGGCAAAAGGAGATCTGACTCATTAGAGTGGCCTACAGTTCTTACTTCAGCGGAGCTTGGCGTGCTGCCTATCTAATCTCTGCAGACACCAAGGCGGAGCCTCTGAGAGCAGCCTCCAAGACCTTCCACATCAAACCACGCCTACCCATGAGGGGAAGCTGCTGTTTTTGTTTTTGTTTTTTTTGCTTTTTTTATAATTTTTTTCTTCAGTTTTTTTCTTTTTGCCTTTTTCTGTACGAATTTTTTATTATTATTACTTTTTCTTACGTAAATTTTTTAAAATTTTTGCTCCTTATTTTCCTTTCTCCTTACTCCTTTTTTTTTTTTAACCATCTTGAAATCCAGATATATTCTCCTATATCTAATCCCTACCTCTCTGCTCAACTGGTCATACACTTTTAGACTGTCCACTGTCATTTATTGTCTCTACACCCCTTTATTTTTTTTCTTTCTTTTTTTTCTTTTTCTTTTCTTCTTCTCCTCTTTTCGTCTCTTTCCTCCCCATTCTCTTTATTTTTTCCCCTTTTTAATGAGTTTGTTTGTTTGATTTGTCTGTGCGTTTGTGAGTTACTGTTCCCTCTGTGTTTGTCTGTCTGTTTTCCTTCTTAGGGCTACACCAAGAAACAAGCCAAAGTGTGCAAGACAGTGAGTCCCAAATATTGCCAAGTAGGGAAATAAAATATTCAAAGGCACAACAAGAGAAACTGAGAGACACCATTAAAAAGAATATTTCCTGTAATGACAGGCCCTGGACAGTCACTAAGCCTCCTTTAACAGAGAAATATTAACAGGTACACAGTGCTCAACAAGCTTTCTAAAGGTGACAAGAGACAGAAAAATAGCAAAAATGACAAAACGAAGGAACTCTCCCCTGAAGAACCTCCAGGAGGAAGTCACAGCCACAGAACAGCTCAAGGCAGATCTAGACAACATACCAGATCAAGAATTTTAAAAACTTGTCATAAAATTAATCGCTGGGTTTGAGAAAAGCATCAAAGAACCAACTGAGACAATGACTAGGCACTATGATGAGTTTAAAAAGGCTATAGGTGAGGTGAATAACAAACTGGAGGCAACCACCTCAAGGATTGATGAGGCAGAGAGAAGAATAGGTGAATTAGAAGATATAGTTATAGCAAAAGAGGAAGCTGAAAAAAAAGAGAGAGAAATTGGTATAGGAGCAGGAAAGGAGGATTCGAGACCTGAGTGCTACAATCAAGCGGAACAACATCCGTCTCATAGGAATTCCTGAAGAGGAAGACAGAGAGAAAGGGCCTGAAGAGATACCAGACCAAATTATAACTGAGAATTTCCCAAATCTGGGAAAAGAAATAAACATCCAAATTAAAGAGGCACAAAGAACCCCCTTAAGACGTAACTTGAATTGGCCTTCAGCATGATATATCATAGTGAAACTGGCAAAATATAAAGATAAAGAGAGAATTCTGAAAGCAGCTAGGGAGAAAAGGGCCCTCACGGACAAAGGGAAACCTATCAGAGTGGTTACAGACCTATCGAATGAAACTTGGCAGGCCAGGAAGGAATGGCAGGAAATCTTCAATGTGATGAACAGAAAAAACATGCAGCCAAGAATCCTTTATCCAGCAAGCCTGTCATTCAAAATAGAAGGAAAGATTAAGCTGTTCCCAAATAAACAAAAATTGAGAGAATTCATGACCACCAAACCAGCCCTGCAGGAAATCCTAAGAGGGACTCTATAAGGAGAATGTTACAAAGAATACAAAGTGCCAGAGACACCACTATAAACATGAAATCTAGGGAGAACACAATGACTCTAAACCCACATTTTCCGATAATACAACTGAATGTACATGGACTGAATGCTCCAAACAAACGACACAGGGTAGCAGCATGGATAAAAAAACAAAATGCATCTATTTGCTGTCTACAAGAGACTGATTTTCGACTGGTAGACACCTTCAGGTTGAAAGGAAAGGGATGGAGAAATATCTATCATGAGACTGGAAGCCAAAAGAAAGCTGGAGTAGCCATACTTATATCAGAAAAACTGGACTTTAAAGTAAAGGCAGTAACAAGAGATGAAGAAGGACATTATATAAAAATTACAAGATCTCTCCATCAGGCAGAGCTAACAATTATAAATATCTATGCACCAAATTTGGGAGCGCCCAAATACATAAAACAATTAATCACAGAAAGAAAGAATCTTATTGACAAAAATGTGCTAATTGCAGGGGACTTTAATACTCCACTGACAGCAATGGATAGATCAACCAGACAGAAAATCTCTAAAGAAACAATGTACCTGAACGACACATGGGAACAGATGGAACTGATAGATATATTTAGAACTCTGCATCCGAGATAGGAAATTCACCTTATTTTCAAGTGCACGTGGCACATTCTCCAAGATTGATCACATACTGGGGCATAAAGCAGCCCTCCATAAGTATAAACAAATACAGATCATACCACGCAAACTTTTAGATCACAATGCTATGAAACTTGAAATTAACCACGGGAAAAAGTCTGGAAAACCTCCAAAAATGTGGAGGTTAAAAACCACCCTACTAAAGAATGATTGCGTTAATCAGGCAATTAGAGAAGAAATTAAAAAATATATGGAAACCAACAAAAATGAAAATACAACAATCCAAAATCTCTGGGATGCAGCAAAGGCAGTCCTTAGAGGAAAGTATATTGCAATCCCGGCCAATCTCAAAAAACTAGAAAAAGCGCAAATTCAAAATTTAACAGAGCACCTACTGGAACTAGAAGGGAAGCAGCAAGAGCACCCCAAACCCGGCAGAACAAAAGAAATAATAAAGATCAGGGCAGAAATAAACAATATAGAATCCAAAAGAACAGTCGAGCAGATCAATGAAACCAAGAGTTGGTTCTTTGAAAAAATAAACAAAATCGATAAACCTCTAGCCAGGCTCCTCAGAAAGAAAAGAGAGAGCACGTAGATAGACAAAATCATGAATGAAAAAGGATCTATTACAAGCAATCTCTTAGAAATACAATCATTCATCAGAGATTACTATGAAAAATTATATGCCAACAACCTGGACAACACAGAAGAAATGGACAAATTCCTAAATGCACATGCGCTGCCAAAATTCAAACGGGAAGAGATAGAAAGCATGAATAGACCAATTACCAGTGAAGAAATCGAATCCATTATCAAAAATCTCCCAACGAATAAGAGCCCAGGGCCAGATGGCTTCCCAGGGGAATTCTACCAGACATTTAAAGCAGAGCTTATACCCATTCTTCTCAAACTATTCCAAAAAATAGAAATAGAAGGAAAACTTCTAAACTCATTCTACGAAGCCAGCATCACCTTGATACCCAAACCAGACAGAGACCCAGCAAAAAAAGAAAACTACAGACCAATATCCTTAATGAATACAGATGCAAAAATACTCAACAAGATACTAGCAAATTGAATTCAACAGCACATAAAAAGAATTATCCATCATGATCAAGTGGGATTTATTCCTGAGTTACAGAGCTGGTTCAATATTCACAAATCCATCAATGTGATCCATCACATTAACAAAAGAAAAGATAAAAACCATATGATCCTGTCAATAGATGCAGAAAAAGCATTTGACAAATACAGCACCCTTTCTTAATAAAAACCTTTGAGAAAGTCAGAATAGAAGGAACTGACCTAAACATTATAAAAACAGTTTATTAAAAGCCCACAGGCAATATTATCCACAATGGGAAAAAACTAAGAGCTTTCCCCCTGAGATCAGGAACACGACAGGGGTGTCCACTCTCACCACTGCTGTTTAACATAGTGCTGGAAGTCCTAGCTTCAGCAATCAGACAACAAAAGGAAATAAAAGGC
Source organism: Mungos mungo (assembly GCA_004023785.1). Taxonomy (NCBI): domain Eukaryota; kingdom Metazoa; phylum Chordata; class Mammalia; order Carnivora; family Herpestidae; genus Mungos; species Mungos mungo. The sequence goes on from PISW01013712.1 coordinate 22,187, forward strand.
ATCAGAATTGGCAAAGAAGAAGTCAAACTTTCACTTTTTGCAGATGACATGATACTCTACATGGAAAACCCGGCAGACTCCACCAGAAGCCTTCTAGAACTGATCAATGAATTCAGTAAAGTTGCAGGGTACAAAATCAATGTACAGAAATCCGTTACATTCCTATACACCAAAAATGAAGCAGCGGAAAGAGAAATCAAGAAGCTGATCCCATTCACAATTGCACAAAAAAAACATCAAATATCTAGGAGTAAACCTAACGAAGGATGTAAAAGACCTATATGATGAAAACTATAGAAAACTTATGAAAGAGATTGAAGAAGACCAAGATATGGAAAAATATTCCCTGTTCATCGATTGGAAGAATAAACCTTGTGAAAATGTCAATACTACCCAAAGCAATCTACACATTCAATGCAATCCCCATCAAAATGGCACCAACATTCTTCTCAAAGCTAGAACAAACTATCCTCAGATTCGTATGGAACCACAAAAGACCCCGAATAGCCAAAGTTATATTGAAGAAGAAAAGCAAAACGGGAGGCATCACAATCCCAGACTTTAGCCTCTACTACAAAGCTGTCATCATCAAGACAGTATGGTATTGGCACAAAAACAGACGCATAAACCAATGGAATAGAATAGAGAACCCAGAACTGGGCCCACAAATGTATGGCCAATTAATTTTTGACAAAGCAGGAAAGAGTATCCGATGGAAAAAAGACTGCCTCTTTAGCAGGTGGTGCTGGGAGAACTGGATAGCAACATGTAGAAGAATGAAACTAGACCACTTTCTTACACCATCCACAAAAATTAACTCAAAATGGCTGAAGGACCTGAATGTGAGACAGGAAACCATCAAAACCCTCGAGGACAAAGTAGGAAAAAACCTCCTAGACCTCCACCACAGCAGTCTCCTCCTGGACACATCCCCAAAGGCAAAGGAAATGAAAGCAAAACTTAACTCTTGGGACTTCATCAAGATAAAAAGCTTCTGCACTGCAAAGGAAACAATCACGAAAACTAATAGGCAACTGACAGAATGGGAAAAGATAGTTGCAAATGACATATCAGATAAAGGGCTAGTATCCAAAATATACAAGGAATTCACCAAACTCCACACCCACAAAACAAATAACCCAGTGAAGAAATGGGCAGAAGACATGAACAGACACTTCTCCAAAGAGGACATCCAGATGGCCTACAGGCACATGAAACGATGCTCAACAACACTCATCATCAGGGAAACACAAATCAAAACCACACTGAGATACCACCTCATGCCAGTCAGAGTGGCTAAAATGAACAAATTAATAGACTATGGATACTGGCGAGGGTGTGGAGAGACGGGCACCCTCCTACACTGTTGGTGGGAATGTAAACTGGTGCAGCCTCTCTGGAAAACAGTGTGGAGGTTCCTCAAAAAACTATCCATAGAACTCCCTTATGACCCAGCAGTAGCATTGCTAGGGATTTACCCAAGAGATACAGAAATGCTGATACATAGGAGCACATGTACCGCAATGTTCATAGTAGCAATGTCAACAATAGCCAAAACATGGAAAAAGCCTAAATGTCTGTCATCTGATGAGTGGATCAAGAAGATGTGGTATATATACACAATGGAGTATTACATGGCAATGAGAAAGAATGAAATATGGCCATTTGTAGGAAAGTGGATGGACCTTGAGGGTGTCATGCTAAGCGAAATAAGTCAGGCAGAGAAGGACAGATACCATATGTTTGCACTCATAGGTCTTTTAGGAAATTTTCAGAATGATCTAGCTTCAAGAAAAGTAAGCAGTTAGTAGTGCTTAAGAAAAATTGATTCAGTATCCAATGGATAGTTTATGCCTGTCACAACACAGCATTTTATATACTGTTAAGTAAACTGCAATACAATCTAAGTTTATTTTGGGAGTATTTGCTGTATCATTGGATTTAATGAAATGTGTAGAGGTGCAGTAGGCATGACTTTGAGTAGATAATGAAAGAAAATGCAAAATGCTTATTGATTCATGATGTGGTTTCATCTTAGCTTGGGCAAACCATGCAGTATTTAATACATAGTAGCAGAATATTTACTATTGAAGCTTGAAAAGATATGAGTTCTTTGTGTGCAATCTTTCATTTATGCATGTGAGAGGGTTTTCATTTTTTAATATTTTTACATTGTAGTACTTGTTTTGCTTGTTGGGGGTGTTTGCTTATTTAATACATTCCGTCAAGGACAGAAATTACATGCTGGTTTTTTTTCCCCCATAGGAAGTGTGTCTTGGGTTTTTCTCTTATTATTTTCTTTACTTTTTTGTTCTCTTCTTTTTTTGGTGGTGGGGGTGGTTATGTTTAAATGAAGGTGCTTTTACAACACCAAAGACTTAATCATCCATTTCCTACATAAAAGGTAGCTACTTTTTGGCATGGACCTCACGTATATTGTAGTATAGAAGTGGAACTTAAGGGAAGGTATTAAGCAGGCTGTGTTGTAGCTTATGGGCAAGTAATAAATTGTATCATTTATCTTGAATGTATCATAGATAAGCTGCTATATAACGATTGCCACTTCAGATAGCTGTGAAATTAG
>PISW01013713.1:0-24735 GCA_004023785.1 Mungos mungo
GGCCTTGTAGGTCTCGGGCCCTCCCCTCTGTGGCCCTTCACGGCCACACGTGCCCAGGGCGAGTCGGGGTGACGCCGGCTTCGCGAGGGCGCGAGGGCCAGACCGGGGCCGCTGGAGGCGGAGAGGAAGCTGCTGCTGCAGGCGGCCCATGCGGAGTCGCATCCGCGTGGCTCCTGTCTGCGGCCTGCAGTGGCCCTGGGGACGCAGACCTGGGACGGACAAAGAACCTGCGGCCCAGAGCATCCACCAGGACATGGACTCCAGGCACCTGTGGATGCCCCCACCTCCATCTTCGCACCCGGCGTGGGCCTGTGTGGACACCCGGCAGGTGCGGGGGCAGGATGGGGGTCCCCTGCCCCTGCCTCTGCCCGAGGGCAGCAGCGCTGGGGGCCCGTGGGGACACCTCAGGACCGCAGGAACCTTTAAAGGGAGAAGAGGGCGGACGCCCGCACCGTGGCTGTGGGGTCCACGGCTAGCTGTTGCCACAGAAGGGTCTCCCGTAGTGAAGGCCCCTCCCGCCCCAGTTCCTGATGGGGCCTTGGGCGCTCTCACTGGTGCTCCCGTGTCCCGGGGTCACACCAGGCAGCCCTCTCCTCCCGGGACCGCCTCTGCTCCTGACCTGGCACCTGGACGAACCTGTCACCGTGAGGGGACACTCCCACAGTCCCCCCTCCGCCGCCGACCGCACCGAAGAAACCAGACCCCAAGCCCAAGTATCAGAAACGTGTATTCTTTTTCTTTTAATAGTAAACCTCTTTACAACAAATATAGTGAAAGAGTTTTCAAACAAAACTCCTAAGAACCCCGAGGACTTTGTCTTCTCATTGTGTCGAATACTAAGAAAGCATCACCATACAGCACGAAAGGAAATAGTGAAAACAAACCAACAGCCACACACTTGGACGCGCCCTGCAGGGCCAGGGGCAGCCCCGGGAGTGTGGGTGATTGTCGGGTTCCGGGGGGCCCCTCCATGCCTCCCCTCCCTCTCCCTCCCTCCCCTCTGGGACCTGAATGGGGAAGACAAAGAGAATCCAGATTCTCCACAGAACATTCCAGCCCCCTGCCCCCACACAAACCCCACGCCTTCCACCGTCGCTGGGGGGCGGGGGCAGGAGCTCCCAGGCTGCCGACCGCCTTCTCTTCCACGAAAGCCTAAACTCACCCCCACCCCCCCAGGAGATTCCAAAGAAGTCAGTTAAAAATATATAGATATAGATATTTCTAGATACACTTCTACATCATTTCTGTCTCTCCAAACAAATAAATAATCGTCAAGAGAAGGTGCTTTGCTTCCTTCCTGTCCAAGGTGGGGGGGCTGGGTCGGGGTCGGGGGGCGGCCTTGCTGTGCGGAGCGCACCGCGGGAGGGAATACCGCGTCCTCCATGGCCTGGGGGGCTCCTGCTGCCCACTGCCCCGGCGAGCCTGGGACGGCTGGGGGCCGAGGGCCAGTGGGCGACTCCAGTGACTACTTTGGCAAATGCCCAGTTCTTAGGAGGAAGGAGTAGGTGGAGGCAAATTTGGCTTGAGAGGAAGAGATGAAGTCCTCGCTTGAGGTCTGGATGCCCAGGGACCCGTTCATCTGGCCAGCCAGGAGCCCCTGCCCCCGGGGGCAGGGAAGGACAGACACACACCCACTCGTGGCGCTCAGAAGCCAGGTCTGCCATCACAAGGCAGTGAATATTGCACCGTGAACTGCAGGGGCCCCCGGCCCCGGCCGGGTCTGGTGGCGGCCGCGCCCAGCTCCCAAAGGCGGGCAGACCGACGGCAGGAGCAGGCAGCCTGAGGAGGGAAGGCCAGGCACTCGAGGTTTACCGAGCACCTATCACTCACCCGTTCAGCACTGACTGAGCGCCACCTCTGTGCCGGACACTGGGCAGGGCTCTGGGCATGCACGCATGCACAAGGCTACACCCTGAACTTTTCAGGCCCTGATCGAGTCTCATCGACTCTTAGAAGTCCCTCTAGGAACCTGCAGAAGACTAGACACGCTGTGTGCCCAGCCAGCAAGGGGGGGTTAAACTGTAAGGAAGGATCACTGCCCCGACAAGGAAAATGCTTCAGGAAGGAAGAGGAACATGAGTGTCACCCTGAAGGCAGGACGGGGGTGGGGGAGGAGCGTACAGCAGGAGTGCAAAGGGCCGGGGGTCGGGGGAGGGGGGGGTGCCGCCTGCGCATGAAGCCCAGGAAAGGCAGGGCCGCAGGGACACGCAAATGGGGCGAGTGCTGGAACCCCCAACTTCAGTCCAAGCCTGTCAGAGCTCAGGGCAGAGCAGGGCCAGGAGTGGGGGTCAGGGGGGAAGGGCATGGAGCTAGAGGCCGGGGCTGTGAGGCACACAGCCACCTGTCCCCCCCTCCCCCCATACCCAGGGACGCCCTCAGAGCTGAATCCACACAAAGGTGCCTGCACGTGCCCAGACGGGCTCAGAGACACACAGAGCTACGCCCACGCGCACACACACCAGATACCCTTGTGCACACGCTCAGTACATGTGTGGTCACACCTCCCTTGATTCTGGTTCCTTCCCTGCGTCAGGCGTCAGAATACTGCAAACGGCGGGGTCACAGAGGCAGGTGCGGACGGTCACCTGCCACAAAATTGGGCCCTGTCTAGTCTACTTTCCCGCTGGGCTGGGCTGAAACCCCCAGGAGGCACTGCGCCCCCAGGGCGGGGGAGCCAAGCTTTTGTGAGGGACAGGGCACCCCCCCAGTCCGCGGCACACTCCACCTCAGGCCTGGGGGGGGGGAGTGGATCGCAGGCTGGGGGCCTGCCCCTCTCTGCTTTGATCTGTGATCCAGCCTGAGGTCTCGGGGACCCCACGCTGAGGCTGCCCCCACTGGGGTGAGGGCAGGGAGGGGCGGGCTGCGGGAGAGGAGGGGGCAAGAACAAGAGCAGAAGAATCTCGGTCTGTACAGTACGGGCCATTTGAGTCATTATTATTACAATATACTTTGACAAAAATAGAATCTCATTTCATATCAATACAACAACAACAAAAAAAACCAGTTTCCTGGACCGTTACACTGCTAACGTTTTCCAAAGGTCGCTATTTACAATTACAGTAGCCAAGAGGGAAGGCGGGATGCGGCCTGGGGTGGGGGACAGGAGGTAGCAGACCAGGAGGGCGCCCGGAGCAGGGGGGGGCGGAAGGAGCCAGGAAGGGGCTGGGGAGAGAGGGCCCAGGAGGGAAGGAGGAAGGTGGGCCTTGTGCGGACCTCTTCCTCCATCTCCCGTCCCCCGCCCTCACGCCACCCCAGTGTCCCTCCTGCAGGGGTGTGGGGACGTGTCCGTGCAAGGAAGAGTGAGCCCCGACTCACACCTGCCACCGGCCACACGGGCCCCGAGCTTCCCGCCCCGCCTGCCCCCTGCGCTCTGTGGCCAGCTTCCCAGGGCTGGGGGCTATTGCACTGTGCATCTTAGAGAAACTGCTGGGGGGGAAGGGGGCCCCGATTCACCTGTCACCCCAGCTCTCCGCCCCTCCTCATGGCTCCTTCTCTCCAAATGTGCTTCCAAGGGGCCCCCGCCTCGGATTCCCAGGTGGCCTTCCCGGCCCGGACGCTAGGCCGGCGCCCCCACACCTGCGGGCGCAGCTCACAGGGGAATCGGTGTGTGTCGGGGGGGGGGGGTGCTGGGCTCGGACACTCTGCCCCACGTGCCTGGGGCCACAGGTCCAGCCCAGAAGCAGGGACCCTTTTCAGAACCTCTGCCTCACCTTCCCCTGAAACACAAACCCACCCAGCCGGCTGACTTTGGGGTTCAGTCTGTTGTAAGGGGGGTTGTCGTTTGGTAGTTTTTGGTTATCTCCCTCTCTCTGGGGAACGGGGCGGGAGGGCTCGGCACCGGTCCTGTCCCGAGGCCCGTCGGGCTCCCACCCCCTCCTGCAGCATATGTGAACAACGTGCAAAGTGTCCCCCCTTCCCGCAAAAAACAGCACCCCTGTGCCAGTAAAGTGGTGGGGGGTGCCGAAGAGGGGTGGAGCACCCCCCCTCCAAAGCGAGAATCCAAATTAAAAAAAATATAATAATAATAATAATAATATAATAATTATACACAAATGTAACCGTCAACAGGACACGGAGCACAAAAGGAAGTGGGGGTCGAGCGGGAGGAGCCCAGGGTGGGGAGGGGTGGGCGGTGAGATTGTCAACTCTTCATCAGGGAGGCTGAGAGGAGGGGGTGGGAAGCGTCACTTTAATGTCTGCGAAGAGAGGAGATGGAGAAGGGGTGTGAGGGCCCGGGCTGCGGGGGGTCTGCGCCCCCCACTCCCCTCGGCTCGCAGGGCCAGGACCCTGGAGGCAGCCGGCGGACACGGGGGTGGGCCTGGTGCCGGAGGGACAGACAGACGGGCCCGCGGGGGTGGGCAGAGGTGGCGGTGCTGCCCCAGGAGGGTGACGCGGGGGTGCGGGTGCGGGGGGCGGTCCCGGGGGGCGGCAGACACTGGCGGCGGGAGGGCGACGCTACAGTACCCAGGTGTCGAGCCGCATCCTCTTCACGGCGGAGCCGTCGGCCTCGGGCTCCGGGGCCGGGCGCAGCAGGCCCAGCGTGGGCCCGAAGTCCCCCCGGCCGTCGTCCCGGTCCCCGGTCTCGTAGGAGCCGCTGGCAGGGCTGCTGAGGCCGTCGCCAGGCTCAGGGCGGGTGGCCGGGAACACAGCTGGGGGGGGCGGCGCGGGGCTGCGCTCGCGGCTGGGGGACACCGGCTCCGACTTGATGCTGATGTGCGGGTGGGTGGTGACGGTGAGGGCGGCCCCCACGTGGGGCAGAGGGCTGCCCGGGCTGGGCACCGGGGACAGACGCAGAGAAGAGGTGTGGACCACAGGGTGATGGGGGCAAAGGAGGGAGAGGGAGGAGGTGGGGGAGGAGAGGGAGGGGCGGCCAGAGACAAGAGAAGAGGGGCCAAGGGAGGGAAAGAGGGGAAGAAGCCACGTTAGTTCTTCCTGTCCAGCGTCACCCCAGCACCTTGGTGGGAGGGGCTCCGCCTGGGTCTCCAGGGCAGCTGCTCTGTGCTCAGGGCTCTATGCTGTCCACTGGTGACAGGGCCCTTCGAGGCGGCCCCAGCATCCCCGAGGAGCGGTCTTCCCGCCCTCCGCTTGGTCCCCAGCCCTCCCACGGAGCCCCGGGACTCACATCAGGCTGCTGAGAGACACGGGGACCAGGTGGGGCTGTGCCTGGGGCGGCTGCTGCGGCGGCTGCGGCGGCTGGGGCGGCTGGGGCGCCGGGGGCTGCTGCGGCGGCTGGGGCGGCTGCGGCGGGGGCGGCTGGGGCGGCTGCGGCTGCGGCCAGGCCGTGACGCCGCCTAGCGACAGCCCCCCTGGCGAGCTGAAGGCTGGGAGGGAGGAGAGCTCTGCGCTGGTCAGCTGGTAATCTGCAGGGGTGGGGGAGAAGGGAACAGCTCAGCGGACACACTCCTGCGCAGTGCCCGCCGCCACACGGGGCCTGGTACCAGCAGCTGAGGACATGCAAATCCTAACAGCCAGCAGGTGCTGGGTTTTTAAAATGGCCTTTAGTTCATCTCTTTTTAACCATCTGCAAGTATCACTTTCAGAACATCGACTGGAACAAAGGGGAGAAAATTAGGAAGGTCTTCCACCCTTCCACCCACGGCCTCGAGACCACCAGCACCGGAGACGGGGGCAGCAAGGCTCCGCTGGTGGGCCCACGGGCGCCTGCCCCGATGGACCCGCGGAGCAGAGGGGTGGCCAGGGGAGCCCACCCTCGGCACAGCCAGTCCAGCCTCCCGCAGACTCCCCACTTTTTACTCTCTGAACATCTGTCTCCGTGCAGAGGCTGGGAAGTCTGCTCCGTCGGAGAAAACACAGGCAGGAGGGGTGTCGCACACGCTGTGTGTTTCCGGCTGAGGCCTGCCTGGGGCGGTCAGGTGGCGTCCCCCGCGGAGCCCAAGGGGACCGCAGTGCCAGAGGGCCCGGGCGCACCCCGCATGGCCCCGCCACCACAGCGCCGTGCTCTTCCTCGAGGGGCCACGTGCTGCGGCCCCCACTTCGGTGCGGGGAAGACCCTGCCGGGCGCAGAGCCAGCTAAAGGCCAGAAGCGAGGCAGTCGGCCGCCCGGCGGCCTCCGCAGAGGCCACCTGTGACAAGCGCCTTGCGCTCTACGGACTGGAGGCGGGAGCAGTCGTCGTGAGGGCCGGCGCTCGCACTCGGGACGCACCCAGGCACTGACTCGTTGCCATGAGTAAGTCACAAACGAGGCAACTGCAGCCTCAAATCTGGGGGCCCCAGGTCACAGAGAAAGCCACCGGCTGAGCTCCGCGACACCCCACGGCCTCTACCTTTCTGTCTCCCCTAGTGATGGTCCACACTGGCCTCTGACCTGACGTCAGCCAGCAGCTTCGAGACGCCTGCTAAACACCCGAGCGAGGGCAGGAGCAGCCCCGGGACCAGCTTCTCGCCCCACTCATCTTCCAAAGCGGACGGCCACCCCAGCGCGGCACACCGCGCCCCCCGCCGCCCTGGCCGGAGGAGCACAGGCCCGGGGCCCGCTCGGTCTGCTCCCGGCACAAACACAGCCGGCCCTCCGCGGCCAGGGTCCGTCGCCCAGGGAAGAGCCAGAGCCAGATCACCCTCAGCCGGAACCTGAATGGAGGCCAAGGGCTGTGACCAGTGGGCCTGCTGGGCTTTGGTTCAGAAGCCTCGGGTCACCTGGAAACGCTGCTGTTTGACCTCGTCCTGCGGCGCATGGGAGGGGTGGCCCTGGAAGCCCCCACCTCCCCGCAGGCCTGCGCTCGGGGTCACGATCTGCCCTCACACCAGACTGACCAGCAGAGTCTAAAGTCCGGCCCCCCTGGGCGTCTGTCCCGGGTTCCCGGCCACCCACGAAGCTCCCCTCCTGTGTCAGGAGGCTCACGAGGACCCAGAGGATGGCAGGCTAGCACCGCCACGCTTTCGGGAGGCCCCAGACCACGGCTCCTGAAGAGTGGTCGGCACTGCCGTTGCCAAGTGCCCCCCGGCCCCCAGGGAGCCTGAGGCCTCTCCAAGGCCCACGACTCGCCCGATGAGGAGACCAGGGCCCAGGGGCACAGCCACCTGAGGCTGCCCCAGGACAGCGTGACTGGGCAGTGGGTGCATGGGCGGGACACGCGCAGGGGCAGGGGACTGACCGGATGCCTGGATGAGATCTGGGCACAGACACGCGCCAGGGTCCAGCCCCTCCACGAGGCGGCTCCTCCCGGCCTCCCTGCCCCACGGGGCTTCCCCACGGACACTGCTGGGCCCTCGATGTCCACGCAGAGGGAGGAGATAGGGTCTTGTCAAGTATTTGTGGTGTTCTGTTTTTTTAACTTTTGAGCAATCTCTGTGCCCAATGTGGGGCTCGAACTCACAACCCTGAGATCAAGAGTTGTACGCTCTACCGACTGAGCCAGCCGGGCACCTCTGTACTCATACAGGCGTCACGGTGTCACTCGGGGACGGGGGCGTGGACGAGCGGGGGGAGCGGGGGGTCTTTTGGTCTAATCTGATCCGATCACAAAACAGCCCTAACGGAAGGCGTTCGAGTGAGGGAATGGGGGGGGGTGCAGAGAGCGGTCTCTTCATCGGGAAACAAGAGCTCTGAAAGGAGGTGACAGGGCACGTCCCCATGGGAAAGTCCTTCCTGACGCAACAATGGAGTGTAGGCCAGGATGGCTCACAGTGTCACAGGCTGTTGTGGGGAGGGGACAGTGGGTGACAGGCCAGGCCAGCCCTGGGGACCCCAGCACGGCAGGGGCACCGGGTGTCTAGAGTTCTACCCAGAGGCCTCTCCTGCGCCCCCAAGTGGCTCTCCACCTTCACACTCCCCTCGGACCTTCCTTCCCCTCCCCTCCCCATCACCAGCAGGGTGAGAGGCAGTCTCCTCCCTCCTCCCCCTGCCGGCCTTTCTGGAGCCTGGGCTTCCCTCTCCCGCCTCCTCCACCTGTCTCCCTGTCTCTTCTCCAGGAAGCCTGCCCCCCTCCCCCCTCCCCCTCCCCAGAGCAGCCTGAGTCCCCTGCTCAGCACCCCTCTGGCCTGGCCCCTCCTCAGACAGGGGGGCTCCCCAAGGACAGGGACTCCTCTGCCATTAGGTCCTATATTAAAACGAGGGCTCCCCAGTTAGCAAATTTGAATTTCAGACAAAACAATGAATAATTTTTTAACGTGATTATGTCTCTGAGACCTACTTTGGCAGAATAACGTCTTTGACACGTATTTATACTAAAAGATTACTCGTGGTTCTATCTGAGATTCAAATTTCAGGGGGCATCCTCTCTTCGATTTGCCGAGCCTGCCGACCTCAGCCAGGCGGGGGCGCCCCCTCCCCCACCGGGGCCAGCCGCCCCAAGGCCAAGTGCACGCGGCCGCTCACCTGTGTTGTAGGCAGTGGGCATGGAGGAGAAAGGGAGGCCCTGGCTGAGCAAGCTCGGTGTTGCCACGGAGACCACGGGGGTCGTGAGCGCGTGGCTCGCTGGGGAGGCCCCCAGGCGCTGGGCGTTGTTCTGCGGGAGAAAGTGTGCGTCACGTGGGGGGCGCGGAGGGTGGGCCGGGCGGGTGGCCCTGCATCCCGCTCCCCCCTGCCTCCGCCCCGCCCCGCAGACACACGCACGCGGGCGCGTTCACGGAGACCCCCGAGATGCACGGAGGCGGGCATGCGTGCAGAGGGGCGGGCGCTCCGGCCCGGGCCGAGCAGGGACCGCGGGCACACGCCCCGCGGGGGAGCGCGGGCCCGGTGTGGCGCGTGCCTGCGTGTGAGCACACACGCGTGTGGGGCTGTCAGCTCCATCTGCCGCTGAGTCACTTGTTTATTCGAGCTCCACGCTGGGGCCGAAACTGCCGCCGTGTTGGCCGCCACAGCCCGCCCGCCTTTTCCAGCCTCTCTGGCCGCGCGTCAGGGAGCTGGGGGCGGGGGGGGGGGGGGGCGCGTCCCCTGCGGGCTGACAGTGACCGCGGGAGCGGGAGCGCGCGTGCCAGCAGGGCCGCGAGCAGGACTGAGCACGATGGGGCCGAGAGGACGCAGGGAGCTACCGAGGACAACTCTGGGGCCTCGCCTGGGGCCTCAGCCGCCTCTGGGAGGCTGCGGTCACAGTCTGGCTGGCCCCCTTCCTAAGGAGGTCCCCGTCCTGGGTCCCAGGAATGCTCGGCGGGACTGAGCCAGACGGCAAGTATGGTCCAGCTCCGCCAATGCTGGCGTTCGGAGGCACATCCAGGCGGGCCCTCCGAGGCCTGGGGCCGGCCCACCCCCTCGCACGCATGCGCACACACAGAGCAAGGGGTGTCTGCGTGCATGCGTCACATGAAGATACCCACATCCACGTGGGCGCTAACACATGCAGGTCTAACCCTGCCCATTCAACCCTGCACCCCGCTTGGCACTGGGCACGGCTCCTGGCAAACCGCGTAAACAACACACACGACACGTGCAGGCGGGAGGCCGAGGGCACACGCGCGCTCCATGCTGGGGCGGGGCCACGGGCGGACCCCGGGTTCCAAGCCACAGCACACGCCTCCTAGCCTCACTTACCAGGTCTAAATGATCCTCAGTCTGGGAGCAGAAATAAAACCAAGGGGGTGGTTCAGTGTCTGACCTCTGTCCCCCCTACTGACCCCCGTCCCCACAGCCACCCCATCTCCCTCTCCACACAGGAGCAGGCCGGCTCTCCAACCTAGGACTCCAGAAAATGCTATATCCCCATGTCCACCAGGTCCGGGACCTGCACAGTCCAACCCTAGTGCTTTCACAGGGGTGGCAAACCCCTCCCGTCCTCCCCCGCCTCCTGTCCCTTCTTCCCGCCCTTGCCCTCTGGGCAGAAGCCTCTGCACCTCTCTCCCCGGCTCCCCCAGCCCCTGCCCCTCGGCGCAGGCGCCCACTCACCAGGTGATGCATCAAGCCCTTCCCTCCCTGGGAGGTGATGACCCTCAGGTCGGGCTTGCGGCTGGGGGCTCCAAGCTGGGCGCTGTGGGTAGGCGGGGGCGGGGACTTGGCTGGGACGCCCTTGTTCAGACTGTTGCCGTTGGCCGCAGGGAGGAGGCCGGGGGACGCCCGCGCACTGACGTAGCCGTTCCCTGAGAGAGAGATGGGGGTAAAGGGAAAGGCGTGGACCCAGCCCTCGGTCCTGCTCACCCCCCGCGCCAGGACTCCACACTCAGGCTGCAGCGGGCGCGGAGCTCTCCCCCTAACACCGCCCTGTCCTGGGGGAGAAGGGGAGAGGCCCGCTTCGTCCGCATCACCAGGTTCGTTCCCGTGCCTGTAAGGGGCTCGGGGTCGGGAGGGCTGAGGCCGGCAGGAAGAAGTAGCCAAGAGGGTCTCCGGGCGGCCACGCCCTTCCCGCCTTTCCTCCTCACGGTCTCCGACGGCAAGCCCCGCCCATCCCGCCGCTGGGCCCGGCTGGCTCGCGGTGACCCCGGCTGGAGACAGGGTGGGCAGCCGGAACCCGGGCCTCAGTGAGGATCCCCGGCCCCCAAGGCCAATCGACCCGAGACCGCCCCTCCGGCCAGGAGACAGATGGTGTGATTCGGGTGCGCGTGTGACAACACTCCGAGGCTCTGGAGCAGTCGGGCCATCGCGGGTGGGGCGGGGGGGGGGGGGGGGGGGGGGGGGGGGGGGGGGGGGGGGGGGGACTGACAACAGGGCCACCGGCAGGCATGACGACCGCCTCCCGCACCGGCTCCACACGGGACAATCGCACGGGGCTTCCACACGCACTCGGTCTCGTTTACTCCTCGCGCCAGCCGTGCGAGGCCGACCGGGCCGGGGCCTCGGCCCTGTGTTCAGAAGCCCCCCTCAAGGCGGGTCGGCAGGGGCGTGATGACCGGCAGCACGGCATTCCACACACGGGGCCGGAGGGCCCGCAAGGACCACGGGGGGGGGGGGGGGGGGGGGGGGGGGGGGGGGGCGGGGGGGGGTCAGGGATTCTACAGCCCAGGGAAGTGGGGGTGACCACAGGCAGACGTGTCACCTTGCTCCGTCCCCGGAGAGCACGCTGTTCCCCTGGAAGTGTGGGGATCACTCCGGGAATGGCAGGAATGTCAGGGTGACGTCAATGGTGACATTCGAAGTCACAGTCACCAGTCAGACAAGAGCACAGGGCAGGAGGGGCTGCCGGCTGCCCCCCAGGGGTCCGCACGGGATCGATCGGCAACACCGCGCGCCGCACACCCCAACCAGCCGCCCCCGCTCAGCTGAAAACACCGGGATCTTCTCATCCAGCTAGAAATGGGGCTCCCTTCCCCTGCTTTGCCCAGAACACCCTGGGCCCACATCCCTGATGCCCGTCCACCCTGATCTAGCTCGGGCCCTGGCATCTTCCTCATCTAGCCTGGTCCCTCGGGGTCCCCGAGGCCCGGGAGGCCATGAGCAGCCAGGCTGCCGCACTCACCGACGGGGCTGGGGCAGGCTCCGTTAGCGCTGGTGAGGTCTCCCCCCAGCATGGCTCCTGGGGGACAAACAGAGCACGATGAGTGGCCGGGGACCCTGCGCAGGGAGGAGCCCCGGCCCCTTCCCACAGGAGGCATCTTGGGGGCCGACTGCCATGCGGGGCGAAGGGGGTCGCCCACTGCTGGAAGCGGGACCCTGCACCGCCCCCCGCCTCGCCCCCTCACCCGCACTGGCTGGCCGCTGGGGCAGGCCCGGAGACACGCTGTTTCTCTGCAGCGCTGGCTGCTGGGGGGACAGGAGCCGGGGGTCCGTGAGGGATGACGTCACCAGGGACGGGGTGACCAGGGAGCCGCTGGGGTTGCTGAACTGCAGCGAACTCTGGTTGGACACGGGCACCGTGACGGGCATGGCAAAGTTGGGGGCCGGCACGGCTGACTAGACAGAAAGCGGAGAGGCCGAGTCAGGCCGGGGGACCCCTCGCCCTGGACCCACTCTGCCCAAGGGGGCAGGCAACACCTCCTCTCGTTTCCGGGCTGTGTGTCCGAGGGCCAGCAGCTTGACCTCTCTGCCCTGGGCCCTCCCGGAGGACGTCGTGGGCGGGGGTGCTTTGGGATGGAGCCCCGGCCCAGAGAGCGGGCTCTGCTCACCACAGACAGGCCCAGGGGCGCCCCGAGGCCCACAGAGGAGGTGGTTAGTCCTCAGCCAGGCGGGACACACAGGGAGCAGGTTAGAGGCCCTGAGTGCAGCCCCGAACGCCCCCGCACAGCTGGGAAGGGCCCGCACCACCAGCCAGGCCACCACGTCCCTTGTCGCCCTCCCTCCACAGTGGGGGTGTCGGAGCAGGCCGGAGATGGGGTCCCTGCCCCCAGGCGCCCCAGGCGAGGCGCAAGGTCCCTACTTCCTGTCGGCTGAAGCCCTCACGTCATCTACACACTCCCTGCTGGGGAGAGGGACACGCCAGGCCTGTCCCGCATGTGCTCCCTCCGACACGCGGCTCCGCAAGGGTCACGGGCTTCTCAAGCAAGGTCAGCGGCTCCTCGGTGGGGACCGAGGGCCCCGCACGGCGCAGAGCGCACGGCGCAGAGCGGCGCGTCCGTGGGGGGCAGCCGGGGGCCGGCGCGAAGCCACACCATGCAGCACGCTCCCCCCCCCCCCCGCGACTACTCACGGCCAGTCTATAACTCTGCATCATTTTATCAAACTCCTCGTCTATCTTTTTATACTTCTCCTCCGTCTGGGGGGTCAGGGCAAACACCTCGTCCACCTCAGGGCTCTCACATTCCCTGTGTTTCTTGTGCAGCGCCTGGGGGGCCGGGGGGGCCGACAGGGAGACAGTGAGTGGGGCTCACCCCGTAGCGCCGGAAGAGCCCGTCCAGCTCCTCGCTGGCGCGCCGGTACTTGTCCTCCAGCAGGGGGCTCTGCTCCAGCGAGTCCTCCCCGTCGGGCTCCGGGCTGTCACAGCCGTTGAAGCCCTTCTTCCTCAGGGTCTGCAAGCGCACCGCTGCGTCAGGCGGGGGAGGGGGCCCCTCCCCCCATCCCCATCCCCACCCCGGGGCGGTGGAGGGGGGGGGGTTGTGAGCCCGGGCTGGCGGGGAGGCCCGAGACCCCAGGGACTGAGACCCCAGGGACTGCGGCAGGCACTCGGGACAGGTGGGGAGGGGCCCTAAGGAGGCTCCGAGGGGAAGGGCAGCCAGGGCTGGTGGTGCCCAACTTGATCCCTGGGCTCGGGGAGACCAGAGGACGTGGAGACAGAGGGGGAGGAAGAGGAGAAGGGCCAGGAGGACCCGGCGCCTCTCCAGCCCCTACGATGTGCTGTTCTTGCCTGGAGGCCAGAACTGCTCGCGCGTGCCCACACAGGCCGGGGCGCAGCCGGTAGGTCTGGAGGGGACCCCGGGGCTGCCCTCTTCCCGCTCAGAGCATCTTCACAGATGTGGTTTGTCTTTAAGGTCACCAGCGGGTGTCAACGTTCCATCCTAGAGTTAATCTGTGCTTTCTCCAAGGTAACGCTAAGGCGGTGACCTCCCAATCTTGGGGGTGGAGTCCCTCTCGGGGAAGGCCAGCCTGTGGCTTCCGGGCACCTCGTCACTGGCAGCAGCTCGTACCCTGGTAGCGCGCACGCCCGAGCGTGGCGGCCCCGAGGCCCCGAGGGGCTGACCCACCCAAGGCCACGCGGCCAGTCAGCGCCACGGCTGCACCCCCAAGCCCGTGAGCTTGGGCGGCTCACAACCCCGGCTCTTTGTGGCACAGAAAATTGAGCCGTGGGGACCCGCAAAGGGACCGAGGTGGGGCAGGGGGCACGGAAACGAGGAGGGGACGAGGGAGCAGAGCGCGCGCGCGCGCCCCCGGGAGGCCCGAGGCCGGCGCGCGCACCTCGATGATGTCGGCGTTGGTGCGGCTCTCGTGCGGCTCGTTGTACTCGGTGTACTTGAGCAGCACCTTGTCCATGTCGGTGCTGGCGTACTGGAACAGCTTGTTGGAGTGGTTGAAGATGATGAGCGCGATCTCGCAGTCGCAGAGCACGCTCAGCTCGTACGCCTTCTTCATCAGCCCGAACTTGCGCTTGGTGAACGTCACCTGCGGGGGGCGGGGCGCAGGTGAGCCCCGGTCTGAGGCCCCGCCCCGGGGAAGAGGCAGGCCAGCACGTCTCTGCCAGCAGAGGGCCGAGACAGAGCCCAGCGCGGACTCGCTGAAGGGAGGCTACCTGGGTGGACGGAGGGCCACCCCTCTGTGCTGGGGGCTGTGAAAAGGTCAGGGGAGGAGCCCAGAAGGGCATCCCGGCTCCCCTGGAGTGGGAAGAGGGAAAGAGTGCATCTTGGGAAAGAGGGCGTGCCCAGGTACAGCCTGAGGCTTGTGCAGGGCTCCTGGGTGGGCAGTGGGGGGCCGCAGGTCCACCTGCTGGCAGCAGACGAGCCTCAGAGTTCTGAGATCCCGAGTTCCCAGAGCTGCGGGAGATAGGGGCTCCCCTACTCCTAACTCAGTCCTTCCCCTTCCATCATAGCCTCCAAAGGCCCCCTCCTCCAGAAAGCCCTCTTGGACTGGCAGGAAGGAATGGAGGCCGTGGCCGGCTCCCTGCCCTCCTCACCCACTCTACGTGGCTCCAAGACCTCCTCACCTGTCGGTTCCGCTCATCAGTGATTCGCTGGATCTGAATCTTCTTCCTCCCCATCTTCTCCGGGGGTCCTCAGTGCTAGGGAGGGGAGGGGGTCGCTGGGTGGCGGGTCTCGGCACACTTTACACTGTGCTCATGAACGGCCTGGGGCCAGGGCTCAGTTCATCGTCTTCAGGACACCTTCTGCACGGCCTCCTGGGAGAGGAGGGCCCGGAGAGGGCTGTCAGCCCCGGTGCCCAGAACACAGCACCCCTGGGAGAGGCTGGCAGTGCCCAGCTCCATCCTCAGAATGAGAAATGGTGGTGTCCCGAGGGGGGACAAGCTGGAGCTCACACCCGGGGCCGAGGCGCCGGTCCAGGGTCTCTCCACACCAACCCTGCCGGTCTCCGGTTCAGGACCCCGCAGAGCTGGTGTCCAGGGGTCTGGGTCTGGGAGGACGCCCCACACCCTCTCCTCTCCCCGGAGACTGCCCGGAGTGGAAGCGTCAGGGTTCGCCAGCTGCCCCGCTGGCCTGGAATGGCACCTGGGGTCCCAGGGCCTGATGCAGAGAGCACCTGCTGAGGCCGTGAGCAGTCACCGCAGTGCACCCGGTGGCAGGATGGCGGTGCTCGAGGCGCCTGGCCCGCAGCACAGCGGAGCCGAGCCGGAGCGCTGCTCCCCGCACCTGCCTCGTGGAACCCCGGAGCCCGGCGTCCCGTCTCCCCCCACCGGGCGCTGCTCCACACCCATCCGTTCTCAGTGCGCCGCGGCCGGGAAATTTCGTTAGAAGGGTTCTGCTGCTTAAAATGAATCAATACATGACCCCCCCCCCCACACACACACGGTCTAGAACAGAGGTCACGAACTTTCTGTAAGGGGCGGATCCTAACTGCTTTAGGCCTCGAAGGCCACGAGGCTCTGTGGTACCCACTTGACCGTGTGGAAGGAAAGCAGCAGACAAATACGGGCGGCCGAGCTCCAGCAAAGCCAGATTCCTGACAACAGGCACCAGTCAGGGACGGCGAGGTCTCGGCGCGCAGCTCCTGCTCTGGAGGCACAGGCCGTGCCCGGAGGAGGCGGGTGCAGGCCCCAGGCCAAGGGCTCCCCAGCTCACATGCCTGTACAGCAGCCCCAGCCCGCGGGCCCCAATCCCACAGGCACGATGGGGAACGGGGATGGAGCCCTTCCAGAAGGGGAGGGGGCGTGAGGACGGTAACCCAGCCTGACCCGGAAAAGGTACATGCTCTCAGGGGTGGGAGAGGCTGGCGCCCAAACAGGCTGGGGGAGCCCTTGGGGCCTGGGGAAGGGCGCTGGGTGGGGTGGAGGCCCTCGATTACCCCAGGACCCCTTCAGCTCCATGATTCCAGGGGAATCGGGGGGCAGAGCCTTCCAGGACACCAGGAGCCAGGGGTCAATGAGGACGAGGCCTGTCCGGTCCGAAGGCACTCTGATTAGGTCTTAGCGATCCAGCCTTCCAGAGGTCCCCTCCCCAGAGCCCCAGGAAGAGCCCTCACTGCAGAGTCCAGGGGGGTGGGCTCTCAGTGACCGTGGGCTGGGCAGAAGTGACAGAGTGCCTGTCCTTAGGAACCCCTCCCCACCCCCCATTGCCAGTGGCTGCTGAGTCTCCCTGGAGCCCTCCCAGCCACGGCCCCCAGGTGCTAGAGGGGCCGCCCAAGTTCGGCCTTGCTGGCATCTTGGCCACAGAGGGCAGGGGAGCAGGAAGGAGGGGACCAGAGGACTGGAGAGGAGCCAGGGGACCCCTTCCCATCCTTCTCCAGCCCAGCGGCAAAGAGACTTTCTGCTCTGTCCCAAGATCTTCAGGAAACTGCGCAGTTCCCTCCACCCCTCTCCCCACCCCACCAGAGATGGATCCAGAACCTCTTCCTCTTTCCCTTGTCCTCAAGGTGTTCCGTGGCCCCTGGGTCTCCGACGCCCCCCTCACACCTCCCTTTGGACAACACCCACCCAGCCTCGCCTACGATGCATCTCCGCCTACGACGCCCATCTCAGCCAAAGGCCCCCTTTGAAGGCCCCTGCTTCCCAGTGCGACCCCAAGCCTGTGTTCTCTGGAGCCAGCGATCTGGGCTTGTGCGGGGGCGGGGAGGGAAGGCGGAAGGCAAGGGGGCTAAGAAGACAGCTTTTTCAGTGGGATTCTGGGGCCTGGCCTTGAAAACCCCAGGCTAGACTGGTGAGTGCTGTCGCTGCTCCGGTTCTGCGGCTCAGAGCGTCCACCTTGCCTCCATCACCCCTGCTCCTGCCTCCCTCTCACCGCCTTTTGTGCGTAAGCAGATTCTCGCAGAGTCCTGGCCTCTCTCAGCTTATGGCCAATTCGGTCTCCTCCAAGCGGAGAGAGGATCCTGTGTTGGCTGTCACAAGCCCCCGCAGTCTGACCTTGTTGCTGTGGTCCTCAGGGCGCCCGCCACGGGAGGCCAGTCCCAACTCTGCGCTTCCCTGTAACGCCTGGCTCCCAAGCAGCGGGAGCCTCATGAGGGCAGGCCCCACATCTGTCCTTTCACTGCCCCGGCCCCTGAAGGCGCCGCTCGGGAGACATGCGCTGGAAGGACGGCCTGCCCCTGCTGTGACCCCGTGAGAAGTCCCCCTTGCAGTCTAACTTCGGTCAGTCCTGCTGCAGGCCTGCTCCTGTCCCTCTGTCCTCCGTGGTGGCCGGCCTCTCCTTCCCCCAACCGCCCCTGAACCTGTACGTGTGGACACCATCTCCCCTCCCAGTGGGCCGGCCTCTGCGGCCCTCAACTCTCCCGGCCCTCGGGCTGGTGCAGAGGGTGAGACTCTAAAGTCTTCTAAGGAGCAGCCCTGAGCACATGGAGATGGAGAGGATGGGGTTGCTTAGGCAACTGTCGCCTGGCAACCAGCTCCCTGGCTGATCTCCTACACCCCCCCCACCCCCGCTTCATGCTGGGGGAGCTGGGATGCGAGAGGGATCAGGGCTGAGGAGACAGGGAAGCCACCGAGCCCCCCTGAGCGTCCTCCAGCAGAGGGGCGTCAGGGGTGCACAGACCAGGCCCCAGCCGTCCCTAGTCTCTGCCAAGGTCCCCCAAGCACTTCTACAGCCACCCGTGTCTCCAGGGCCCCATGCCCAACGCCGTGCCTGCCTCTGTGCCAGCAGCCCCCAGAGCCCGAGATGCCCCTGCTTCGGGCAGTCCTTCCGCCTATCCAACCAGGAGCCCGCCTACAGAGCAGGCTGGGTCTGTAAGAAGGTCGCTCCCCTTCCATCCCGTCTCTCCCTCCCATGCTTGCCGCAGTCCTTGCTGGTCCCGGGGCGAGGCGAGGAACTCGGTGCAGACTTTGGAAGGAGGGCGGGGTGGGCGGTGGGCACGGAGGGCCCTGTGCAGACCCTCCCTGAGCTACGGAGGCCCTGCCTCCCTCCTACTCAAGTAGGAAGCGCCTAACGAACACCTGGGCCTCCTTAACGAGCCCTGCACCTAATTACCTCACCAACTGCCGAGGGCCAGAGGCCGCAGCATCTGCGCTCCAGATGTGCGCCTTCCCTCCCCGGCCTGGCCTGCCCCCGCTCTTCTCCTCTCTGGCCTTCTCCTCGAGGAAGCCCTCCCAGACCCGGCTCCTGGCTGTTTCTCCTGGAGCCCAGGGCTTGAGGGGGCTTGGGAAGCCGCCAGGGAGACCAGGGGTTGGCCAGGATGGCTTTCGGGCTCCAGCGGCCCCGGGGCCCGCCTGACCTCAGGCCGCAGCTCCAATTCCTCAGGCCGGCAGCATCTGGGTCACCAAAAGCAGCCCCTGGAAGGCTCTGCTGCTGCTGCTTCCCCCACTCAAGGCAGTGCTGGCAGGACAGAGCCGGGCAGGGTGGGCCTCCCGAGGGAGGGGAGTGAGGACAGAAAGAGCAGAGGGGGAGGATGGCAGCTTGGCTGAGCCCTGGGGAGGCAGGCAGGGACCCACCTTCTCTGGGGAAGGGTGGCTGCAGAAAAGCCTTATCAAATGGAGAACAGAGAGGGACGCAGGGCAGGAGCTCCCCGACAACACTCCTGACAAGGAGGAGGGGCCAAGGGCGCCAGAGCCGGTGGCAGATCCAGAATGACCCCGCAGACCGCCATTTGTCCCCAGCCAGACCCGGATCCAGACCCAATAGGAAGCCGAAGGTTGTATTTACATGCAAACGAGGTGCAAACAATATGCAAAATGGACCCTAAAGGGGGTCTCAGTCTGGAAGGGGCAAGAGAAAAAACCAGGCCCCTGCCCCCCAATCTAACACCTCTCGGCACCTGAGCAATATTCAAACCATTCTGGGGTTTCAGAATGATGCTATCTCAGTTCCTGTGTGAGGGTGGCCTGGGGCCGGTGGGGCGAGCTGGGGGGGGGGCGGCCAGGGCAGCTGTGGCAGGGCTGCCCTTCCTGGGGAGCCCAGAAGTGCCTCCCGGCAGCCGGCCTCCAGCCCTGCACACCCTCCTGCCTGCCCGCCGTCCCTCTCTGCTCCCAGAGCTGCCATACCGGTGCAGGTCAAAATGGAGCTGGGGCCCAGAGAGGCTGAGCAAGCAGCCTCCCATCACACAGCACCGGGCTTCGCACGGCAAGGAAGGCAGCTCTCATTAGGCAGGCCCCCCAACCCTGCCTCCCAGGCTGCTCCAGGCTGCAGGCCTCAGACTGGAGGGGAAAGCAGGAGGCGCTGGAGACAGCTGTCACCCCTCCTCCCGCCCCTTCCCCGTGGCTGGGCTGCAGGGCATGAAATAAGCAGCAGGCGCTGGGGGAGGGGGTGACAATCCAATCCACCTGTCACCCCCACAGTCAGGCGGCCTCTAGCAGCCTGCTCACTAACGAGGGAGGAGGCGTGGGTGAGGCAGACACGGGGGGGGGGGGGACAGACACGCAGATACGAGCAAAAGAAGCAGAGGCCAAGAGGAAGGCCAAGTGCAGGGCGGAGGCAGACACAGACCAGGAGAGGGCGAGGCTGGGGCCCAGATTCAGAAAAGCAGGCAGAGAACAGCGCCCCGAAGCTGGGCTGAGCACGTGGGCACTGGTGGACGAGCCGCCAGGTCTGCCCTCTAAGTACTTGCAATCCGGCCAAGGGCAGGTCCCACGGGGGGCGAGGGCGGGGCGAGGCAAGCAGGCCCTAAGAGCCTGCACTGGCCCCAGACCCGGCTAGGATGGGGTGTCTGGGCTCCTGAGGGCGGGCAGAGGTGAGCCTTGTGGGCCCCCCCAGATGCCGTCCCTGTTCCTGCCCCAGCCTGGAGCTCGCAGCCCTCCTGACCACCCTCCTGGCCCTGCAGCCCCAGGCCTCTTCCCTCCCAGCAGGGACACGTGGAGGTGCCCTCTGGAAGGTGCGGTGGGCAGGTGAGCCCAGGGACACCTCCAAACAGCAGGAGGCGGGGCACAGGCAGCGGGTGTGAGGGCTCAAGGCCCCCGGGGATCCACATGGCGAGCCTTCTTCTGAGCCTTCCTCCGCAAACTCGGAAGTCTACGGCGGTGGCGGCGGGGGGGGGGGGGGGCGGCGTGCCCAGTTCTCACGCCCCCAGCCAGCTCCCCTCTCCAGTGTCCCTCTTCCGTTCAGCCCCTCCCCCAGCCAGGGCAGCCTGCTCATTCAACCCGGGGCTCCAGCGTCTGCTTTCGAAGGCCCTGGGATGCCCGTCTGGTCCCCAGCCTCCTCCCCTCAAAGTTCTGTTTGGCAGGGTCGACTCCCAAACCCTGGTTCCCACCATCTTCCCCTCCCTCGGGATCTCCCCTCCCCCAGCCCGGCAGCCTCAGGGTTGGGCAGGGGCTATTTTTAGCCTGGGCACTGAGCTAATTTTAACTCACCGACAGGGACCTGGGGGCGGGCTGGCGGGCTGGGGGGAGGGGGAGGACCAGTCCAGGAAAGCTGCCCGGGCCGCAGTGGTCTCAGGCCCCAGACGCCCCAGGAAGGCAAGCGGAACCAGGCTCTGCAGCCCGGGCTGAGGGCACAGGAGCCGACTCGCCAGAGGCACCCTGGAGTGGCTGCTCCCGGGGCGCCCTCCCCGCGGCTTCCGCTGGACACCTCTCTCGGGCCCCACCCCAGGCTTTCCCGCTGGGCGCCTCTCCCGGGATGGGGTCATCCTGTTCTCTGCCCAGGAGCCGCCTCTCCAGTGTGGTCTGTCTCCCGAGCCGCCTCCGCTGCTCCCCCGCCCTGGCCCGTCCTTCCTGGAGTCTAGTCCCCATCCTTCCTGCGGCAGCTGTCAGCGTCCAGCTCCCCACGCAGCCCGAGGCCGCCCACCCCCCAGGCTCCAGCACCGCCCACTGCAGCTCTGGCCTCCCCCCCAGGCCTGTGGGCTTTGAGAACTATCCCCCCCAATCCCTCACGAGTTCCTGGAGCCTCGCAGCCCAATCTCAGGAAGAGGTGGGGGTCACAGGACACTGGCTCTTAGCAGAGAGCGGTGGGTGCAGCTGGGCCATCAACAGCGCAGGGAGGCACAGGGCCTCTGGATGCCTGGGTTCTAGTCCCTGCTCTGACCCTAAACCGCCATGTGACCTTGAATAAGTCATTGCCCCTACAGACTTTACACCCCTGGCCCGAACAGTGGGTGGGTGGAGGGGACTAGGTGCCCGAGTGCCCTTCTGGCCAGGACGTTCGGGTCCTGTGCCCTGTGGAGAGGCTCAAAAGGGAGGTCGGGATGGCTTGCCCCTTGGGGAGGAAACAGAGACGGCCTGGTTGGGTCCACTGTCCAGCTAAGAGGGAGGGCAGTGTGGAGGCCGGAAGAGAGTCGGGATGGGGCTGATAAAGGCGGAAGGTGTTTTTGGAACACTAGCCCTCACCACAGATGGGGAACCCTCACCAAGAGGCCCAGGGTCAGCAGGGCGGGTGCCAGGAGGGGCACACCAGGGCCCTGGCGGCCAAGAGTCAGCTTCCCCGGCCCCCAAACATACCTGGGATGCCTGTCAGACCCAGGGCTTGGGGTCCTACTGCTGTTTACTAAGTACTGACTGGCCCAAGGTCGAGGTCATGGTCATCAGTGGGGGCAGGTCTGGAACCCAAGCCCGAGCCTGGCTTCACGCTCCACCCGGCAGCCGATGGGGAATGACTCACTACCGCTCATTTGCATGAGGATTTGCATAGTGTCTCTGACCTTATTCCATCAGGGCTCAACTTCCCATTCCAGGAACTGGGCCACCCCTACCTGGCATCCCTAGGAGCTTCGGAAGGTGCTCCTGACCCCTCAGACCTGCAGTGCCATCCTCCTCCTCCAGAACATTCCTGGACTGATAAATAATCCAGGTGGCTCTAAGCTCCCAGGGCAACAGGGTCCTCCACTGGTGTCCCGGTGCCCGTCCAGGTGACTGCTGCCTGGGGCTCTCCAGGAGAAACACCCTGAGCACAAGCTGGGGGGGACAAGAGGCTGGGGCAGGCTGTCCTCTACTTCCGCCTCTGTCCTTGTTTCTAAAATCCACTTCCAACGCTCCAAATGGAGAGGGTGGCCCAGCCTAGCAGGCAAGACAGACGCAAGGCCACAGAGAGGCCTTCCCAGGGCTGAAGTCTGGGCCTCAGAGTAGTCTCTGGGGCTCAAGTTTGCTTTGTTAGAAGTCACCCAGGGGCACCTAAGTGGCTCAGTTGGTTAAGTGTCTGACTTTGGCTCGGGTCACAATCTCGCAGTTCGCGGGCTTGAGCCCCACACTGGGCTCTGCGCTGACAGCACCAAGCCTGCTCAGGACTCTCTCTTTCCCTCCCTCTCTGCCCCTTCGCCACTGGTGTTCTCTCTCTCTCTCAAAATAAATAAATGAGCTTTTTTTTAAAAAAAAAGTCACCCAACCAAGCATGGGCAGTGGGTGTCCGGGAGAGCACGAAGGCCGGAACGTCACTCCAACTGAGGGGCAGTGCGAGGCGCCAGGGCCCCCGCCGGCCTCGAGGGGCTCAGACAAGCAGGCCTGTGCCCGGCTGGTTGCACACACCACACTTCCCGCCCTGCGCTCCGAGACCAGGAAAGCCCAGCGGCGGTCTCCTACCCTGGGGAAGTCCTCCCTGCTGTCTACCCTCCTTCCCTCCCAGGGCAGCCCATCCTTCCAGTGCAACCTAAAGCCATTTCAGTCACCTCGAGGACAGTGGTGGACAGGGGCCCCTGGCCATCCGAAGCGGTTGGGACGGTTACTGTGTCACCTTCCACCTCCCCACCCAACTTCCCTCTGGGGTCTCAGGAGACAGAAGTGAAAGTGGCAGCTGGGGCCTTGGGGGCGGGTCAGCTCGGGGAGCCGTTGGGTGAGCGGGGGCCGCCTGCCATTGCAAAGCGGGTGGGCGCTGGTTAGACCCAGGGAGGGACTCCCACGGGAACGGGGGCTCGGGGTAACTACAGAGCGGAGCCCCTGACAAAGGGAGGGTGGGCCAGAAAAGAAAGCGCGGAGGCGAGCAGGCAGGAGGCAGCTCCGAAGGGTCCTTGGTGCCTGGTCCCTTGTTTGAAGCGGTCAGATCCTTCCCTCCCTCCACAGGCCAGGAGGCCGGCTGCCCTGCTGACGCAGAAGGAGGGGGTCTGGGCCCTGACTGCTAGAACGCGGGGGCAGGAGAGGCTGGGCCCCCCTCACACTGGGCGCACCCATCCTGATGAAAGGGAAGGTGGGGGTCAGAATGTGGGTGTCCGCCTCCGGCTACAGACCGAAAGAGGCCAATCCCATCAGGGAAGGCAAATCCTCCCAGAGACATCACGACCTCAGGGAGCCACGGGGGATTTAAAGGGGCCGATGAGGGCGGCGGCTGGGTCTCCTCCGGACTGGAAGGACAGTCCTCTAAGCCCCTGGCAGGGGCGGGCGGGCAGCGCGGCCTCGTGGGCCCGCGGAGGCGGCCAGCCAGGCAGCTCTTACAGGATTAGCTTGCTGCTGGCAGGAAAGGTGCCAGGTGAGGCTAAGAAGCCCAGCCAGACGGAGGGGGCCCGGGCGGGTGAAGGGGGGACCTCCACGCAGCTATGCAAACACTTGACCCCATGTTCAACTTGCACCCCTTCCCACCACCCCGCATCCTGCCCTTTCGTGAAGATTCTGCACAAAGACCCCCTGCTCGCTGGCCAGCTTTCCCTGCCTGTGACTCCACGCAATCCTTCCTCTGGGTGGAGAAGTCCTTCCTGTCGTCCGCTCTCAGTCCCTCTGCTTTACAACCGGGACCCACCCCAGGTAGCGGGGAGGGGGCAGAGGGGTTCCCACCACCCCCTGCGCCCCCTGGGCTGACAGGTGGGAGAAACAAGAGGGAACAGCTGGGCCAGGACACCTGTCCCCACCCAGTCAGCCCGGGCCCCGCGGGCCTGCCATGGGGGGTGCGCCGGGGAGTCAGCAGAGAGAGGCACAACTGTGGGGGTTGCAAGGTCAAGAGGAGGTGTGGCTGGGGAGGCCGAAGTCCCCCCCCACACACCCACAGCCCTTCACCAAACACAGAGCACACGCGGGCTTTAAAGGGGACAACTAGAGGTGGGAGGTCAGCTTCTCCCCATTACTGGACTGCCTAGAGCCTGGAGCAAGAAGGCTCCCGAAACGAGACCGACCCCTCCTCTCCCCACCCAGCTCCACCGAATGCTTTCTCTCGAGGCTGGGGATGAGCTCTCCTACTCCGTATTCTCCCAAACCTGAACCACAAGTATCTGCAGGGGGGGTGGGGGGGCACTCATGAGGGAGCATGTGGCCAGAGGGATCCGCTCAGGGTCACAGGGAAGTGGAGGTGGAGGGGACAGTCTGAGGCAGGGAGACAGCTGGCTGGGGAGGCGGGGCCCAGCTCAGTGTCCCCAGCCCATCCTGGAGTGAGACTGAGCCCCAGGCCAGGGGGCCCCCACAGGGCCCCGCAGTACCTCCCGCACAGCCAAGCCCCTGCCAGGCCGCCTCCAGCCCCCACCCTGCCTTCAGGACAGCCGCCCGGGCCAGTGCGCCCGGGCCAGGTGGTGACAGGGGTCCAGAAGAAAGGAGGTGCCGCCAGCCCCCACCCCACCTTCAGGAGAGCCTCCCGGGCCAGTGAGCCCGGGGCAGGTGGTGACAGGGGTCCAGAAGAAAAGAGGTGCTCAGTCTGAGGCCCACTCTCTGCACGGCCACACGTTCCCCGGGGGAAGTCAACTCTGAGCCGGGCGGGGACAGGTCCCCGGTCAGTAGGTCAGCAGCAGGGCACAGAGGGGGGCTCACCGCACCTCCTCCCCCTGGGGGTGCCAGCAACTCCTTCCAGGGCACAGGCCCCATCAGCCAGGCCTCCCACCTTCAGACAAGCCAGAGCTGTCACCAGTCGCCTTGCTAGCTTGAGGGGACACCAGCAGGGGTCATGGGGCCCGCCCTCACACCCCTTCTCTGGGGACCCTCCTCCCATGGCACTCAATCGGGCACAGCACCTTCTCAGGGAGCCGAAGCACCACCTCCCTCAGCGTGCCCCCAAACC
>PISW01013714.1:0-24748 GCA_004023785.1 Mungos mungo
ATACATAGTAGCAGAATATTTACTATTGAAGCTTGAAAAGATGTGAGTTCTTTGTGTGCAACCTTTCATTTATGCATGTGAGAGGGTTATCGTTTTTTTAATATTTTTACATTGTAGTACCTGTTTTGCTTGTTGGTGGTGTTTGCTTATTTAATACATTCTGTCAAGGACAGGAATTACATGCTGTTTTTTCTTTTTTTTTTTCCCCCTAGGGAGTGTGTCTTGGGTTTTTCCCTTATTATTTTCTTTACTTTTTTTTTCTTCCTCTTCTTTTTGTGGTGGTGGGGGTGGTTATGTTTAAATGAAGTTGCTTTTACAGCACCAAAGACTTAAGCATCCATTTCCTATATAAAAGGTAGCTACTTTTCTGCATGGACCTCAAGTATACTGAAGTATAGAGGTGGAATTTAAGGAAAGATATTAAGCAGGCTGTATTTTAGCTTATAGGCAAGTAATAAATTGTATCATGTATCTTGAATGTATCATAGATAAGCTGCTAAATAACGATTGCCACTTCAGATAGCTGTGAAATTAGGTGATTAACTAGTTGGTACTTAACCTATTATTTTCTGTATAAGTCTAATTACATGAAATAGAAGTGGGGGTTTTGATTTTTTACTTTGCTTTTCTGTTTGGAGTGTCATTGTAACTACTGTATTGTAAATGACGGAAAATAATTGCATATGTTAAAAAAATTTTAAAAAAAGAAGTATAACGTTTTGGGGTGCCTGGGTGGCTCAGTCAGTTAAGTGTCTGACTTCAGCTCAGGTCATGATCTCATACTCTGTGAATTCAAGCCCCACGTCAGACTCTGTGCTGACAGGTCAGTGCCTGTAGCCTCCTTGGGGATTTTGTGTCTCCCTCCCTGCCCCTCCCCTATTCACGCTCTGTTTTTTCTCTGTCTCTCAAAAAATGAATAAATGTTAAAAAAATTAGAAAGATAAAAAGGAAGGAAGAAGTATAAAGAAGTTTCAATTACACAAGGTGAATAAGGGCTAGAGATTCCCCGAACAACATTGTGCCTGTGGTTAAAAATACTATATTGTGCACTTAGAATAGGGTACATCTTGGGGCACCTGAGTGGCTCAGTCAACTGAGTGTCTGACTCTGGATTTCGGCTCAGGTCATGATCTCATAGTTCATGGGATTGAGCCCCACATTGGGCTCTGCACTGACAGCATGGAGCCTGCTTGGGGTTTTCTCTCTTCCTTTCTCTCTGCCCCTCCCCTGCTCACTCTCACTCTCTCTTTCTCTCTCAAAATAAACACATAAACATTTTTTAAAAGCGTAGAAAAAAGGGTACGTCTTGATTTTCTTGTCACGATAAAATACTATAAAAATAAAAACCCACATTATGCTGAAAAATGGCAGACAAAGAAGAGAACATTCTTTTTTTCAGAGACCGGGATGGAATCTGAAGCAGGCTCCAGGCTCTGAACCATGAGCACAGAGCCCTATGATCTGTGAGATCATGACCTGAGCCGAAGTCGGTCACCCACCTGACTGAGCCATCCAGACACCCCATAAAAACCAAGGAAAACTAATCTTGGTGATAACTGATCAGTGGCCATTCTGTGGGAGAAGGGTGACTGGAATGGGGCACCATGGAACTTTCTGGTGTTCTGGCAATGTTCTATATTTGGATCAGGGTGCCAGTTACACAGATGTATGCATTTGGCAGAGCTGATGGGACTATAATTAAGATCAATACATTTCACCATCTGTAAATTATGCCTTAATAAAAATGTTAAAAACAATCACTCAGAGGGCAACGTTTATAGCTTAGTGCGATTTAATTTAATCATATAGTCAACTAAGGCTAAAGCAACTTCTTGTCCTTAGAAAAACCTCTTTTATAGCAAATCTGGCAGATGATTTGTAGAGTCATCTGGGTTATTTCAAGAATTGAGGGACGCCTGGTGGCTCAGGTGGTTAAGCATCTAGCTCTTGGTTACAGCTCCAGTCATGATCTCACAGGTCGTGAGTTCCGGCCCCTTGTTGGGCTCTGTGCTGACAGTGTGGAGCCATCTTGGGATTCTCAGTCTCCCTCTCTCTCTCTGCCCCTCCCCTTCTCACATGTATGTATGAGCACTCTCTCTCTCACAATAATAAATAAACTTAAACAAAAAAAGAATTGAGGAGCACCTGGGTGGCTCAGTCAGTTGAGCCTCTGTCCGACTTTGGCTCAGGTCATGATCTCATGGTTCATGAGTTTGAGCCCTGCGTTGGGCTCTGTGCTGACAACTAGCTCAGAGCCTGGAGCCTGCTTCAGATTCTGTGTCTCCCTCTCTCTGACCTTCCCCTGCTTGCACGCTCTCGCTCGCTCTCTCTCTCTCTCTCTCTCTTTCTCAAAAATAAATAAAACATTAAAAAGAAAAGAATTTGAGAAGGTATTAGCAGAAGGTATACGTATATTATAACATTGCATACCTCTCGGACATTCCATTTCAAATATCTACACCAAATAAAATAGAAACAATATTTAGCAAGTGCTTGCCATATACCAGACACTGCTCTCACAGCATAGATGAGTTTTGTCCTTTTTATAAAATATAAAATCATATTAGAAAGGTAAAATTGTCTTTAAGAAAACCCTAAAGAGTCTATCAAAAAAGTACTAGAATAATTGAGTTCAGTAAGTTCACAGGCTTCAAGCTCAGTACATAAAAATTAATACACATAATTCCTCCCAACTGTTAGGACAGCACCTGACCCTTACCAAAATATATCCCTTTTATTTTCTTATTTCATTTGCTAAAACATCAGCTAGAATGTTGAATAGAAGTGTTCAGAGTAGACAGCCTTAAATTCAGATTTTGGGGGAAAGCGTTTTAGTTGTTAGCCTTTCTCTATTAGATATGATGTTAGCTGTAGATTTTTTTTAGCTGTCCCTTTTAATGAGCATTTTTATAATGAATGCTTAAATTTCTTACAGGGGCTTTTCCTGCATCTTTTGAGATGATAATGTGGTTTTTCTTCTTTCATGGGTTTCTATGGTGATTTATGTTGATCGATTTCCGAACATTGAGGGTAGCCTTGCAATCTTGGGATAAGACTTAACTGATCATGATGTATTATCCTTTTTACATGTTGCTTGACTCAGTAATTCGAGTACTTTCTGTTTTCATGGATGATAGTGAATACATTGCTTTTCTTGTAGTATCTTAGTCTAGTTTTGGTACAGGAATAATGCAGGCCTCAGAGAAGGAGTTTGAGTGTTTTCGTTTCTATTTGTTGGAAGTATTTGTGTAGGGTCGCTATTACTTACTTTTGAAATGTGTCCTAAGACTCACCAAAGAAGTCATACGGGCTGGAAGTTTTCTTTGTGTGTAGGTTTTCAATTATGACTTCAGTTTCTTTAATAGTTATGAGGTTACTCGGATTTTCTATTTATTCCTGTGTCTTTTTTTTTTTTTTTATCATTGGTGTCACGGGATGTGCCCATTTCATCTGATTGGAGGATTTATTGGCATAATGCTGTTGATACTGTCCGGTTTCCTTATTAACGTCTGTCGGATTTTAGGGTTATTCTCTCTTTTATTCTTATGTTGTAACTGTTTCCTTATTCTTGATTCATCTCTGGTTTGTATTTAGGCTTTGTTAGTCTGAGTCAAAAGAACATCCTTTATTCTATATCTACTTTGTGTCTTGTGGATCCAATCCAGCTCGTGGGCTGATTTTGAATAGCTTGAGAGGTAAGAATAATTTTTCCCTTTTTAAAGGGTAATTTGAAAAGAAAAACAACACAAAGAAGCTTATGTGACAGATACCATGTGTGACCCACAAAAGCTGAAAACATTTATTACATGAATGTGTGCACCGGCCCCTGCTAGCTGCCGAGCAAGGCAATGTTTGCCGATCCTGTGTCAGTCCTGCGATTTGTTCAGCTCACAACCCACCTGGGGTTCTTTGGCTGTCGTCACAGAGCGTCGTCCGTCTAGTGTGAGAACAACTTCTGGTCAGCGAAAGACAAGCCAAAGACCTACATGCATGTTTCTCCAGCCCTGCTTCTGATCTTCGTTTCAAGGGTTTCCAGTTTACACTGTCTGTTGTCTCATGTATAAAAACAGATGTTTCCCGTGCTTTGGCCTTTTGTAGTTTTGTTTGTTTTTCATAGCAGAAGCCCAGTATTGGCTTCTGTGTCCTAAACAGAAGGAAAAGATGTCACCACACCACATAAAGTTTTGATGTATTTCGAAAAAATTTTTTAAATATTTATCTTTGAAGGAGAGACAGAGAGTCAGTGGGAGTTGGGGCAGAGAGAGAGGGAGACAGAGAATCCGAAAGAGGCTCCAGGCGCTGAGCTGTCAGCACAGAGCCCGATGCGGGGCTCAAAGCCACGAACCATGAGATCATGATCTGAGCGGAAGTCGGATGCTCGACCAACTGAGCCACCCAGGCGCGCCCAGTTTCGATGTATTTTATCACTTATTTCTCTCTGGTTGCCGTGGAAGAGCAGCTCTGCAATTTGGCTCCGTTTACAAAATTGCTACACAACCCCTACCTCTGGAAGATAGTTTGCTGGCTGAGGGAAGCAGCACAACCTTCTCCAGAATCGTGACATGACAGATACTCTGTTGCATGACTTACTTTTTATGGAAACACTTTGAGGTTCACAGAAATGAACTTTTCCATAAACTCAAGGAATTTTTTTTTCAAAGATTTTTTCTACTTTTTTTTTGTATTGAGAGAGAGAGAGAGAGAAGGAGAGAGAGAGAGAATCCCAAGAAGGCTCTGCTGTCAGCACAGAGCCCATTGCCGGGCTCGAACTCAAGAGCCGTGAGACTATGACCTGAGCCGAAATCAACAGTCAGACGCTTAACTGACTGAGCCACCCAGACACCCGAACTCATGGATATTGAATGGCAGAAGTTGAATTTTAATCTATGTTTGTTTGACCCCAATGCCTGAGTCCTTATCCAGTTTTTAACCGCTACCGGAAGCTGCTTTCATGAACAGTGCAAAACAGTGCAAAACAGCTGGGGGCAGGAGGATATGGTAATAATAAGAAAATAAGGTAAAGCATGCTGCCTATGTCATAATCTGTTCCAAACTCTTTCTGAAGACATGCCTAATGTTTCTTTTCATCCTCCATTCTGAACCAGGATATCATTATAGAAAAATCTGAATTCTGTAATTACACAATTTACAGGGTCCCATCAACCTACAATATGCACTGATTTTATCAATTTTTATTGACCACTAAATTATCTCCTTACAGGAAGGACAATTAACACTCTTCATGAGCGGTATTAGGTGTGTATTGGCTCAAGCACTGAGCCTCCTTCTGGGGCAAAGAGGTAGTGAGAAACAAGCATTGCAATTCAGTTTTTCGGATGCAGCAAAGCTTTCCTTCATTTCTAGGATATTAATGGAAGCACTTTATAAACACAGTCTTTCCTCTGAGCAGGCAGCTTTGTTCTCGGTTTCCTTTAGGGGCACTGAAAGGCATCGCTCAAATATGCACTTGCTTTATGTCATGAAATTCTTAGATTCATCACTGCTTCGCCTATGAGTGTAAACTGATGAAGTGCAAACCAGTAGTGTTACTATTTAGCATGGCAAAGCTGATCGTGTTAACTAAAATCGTCGAGGAGGTGAGTGGAAGGGTAGTGTTGAGGCATGAGGCTGTACAGCTGGGGTCTACGGTTTAGTTGGCGATCGTGTGTGGGCACAAGGATTGTATGATTCCTTGAGTGGGTTTAGGGCACAGGCAGGGCTGAAATGGGACATGAAGTCTGATCCCGTATACAGTGGGCTATGTTTATACTGGTTGAGCGTGCTTCCTGGAGATAGTCCAAACATGTTGTAGAGGGACATTTTATGTTCGCGGAGCCTTAGATCAGAACTTGGGTCATGATCAGGGTCAAGGAGCAGGGCAGTATTATTAGGAGGGAGGCTTCATTCAAAGCTCATCATTCTAATCCAGGACCAAGGGGATTGAGGCCCTACCTTCTTCTAATGGTGACCTAGATGGTCCTCATCAGCCCAAACACAGAAGTAGATCTTGTTCTGAAAGGTCAGGGGCGTCTGGGTGGCTCAGTCAGTTGAGTGTCCAACATCAGCTCCAGTCATGTTCTCACAGGTCGTGAGTTCGAGGCCCGCGTCGAGCTTTGTGGTGACAGCTCAGAGTCTGGAGCTGCTTCGGATTCTGTGTCTCTGTCTCTCTGCCCCTCTCCCTCTCACTCTTTTTTTCTCTCTCTCAAAAAGTAAACAAACATTGAAAGGGCAGAGGCTACATCCTCATTTATCAGGCTTCCCTCTACCTTGTTAACTTAGGGTAGTGCCTCATTCTCTGGTGGACTGTGGTTTCCTGTTCGTGGTTTCGGATGTGAGTTCTTACCTGTCAAGTTGTTACTCTGGTCTTAAATCTGTGCTATTGGGTGGATCAGGGAAGAAAACAATGAAATTATACTTGGTGTTCCACATCAAAGGAATGAGCGGGGTTTTGTGTCTTTAATTACCATTTGACTGAAGTCTTAATGGACACATTAATGAATAAGAATGGTATTTTTTCATTGCAAAATTATCTGAATGTCACATCCTTGGATTTATTGCCGGGCACTAAACTTCAAGCATAAGCAAGCCCCAAGTTAAGAAAGTGGAAGTATAAACAGAATAATAAATGATACCGTCTTTGTTTCCTGTTGCTACTCTAACAAATTGCCCCATGCCGAAGTAGCTTAAAACAACACGGGTTTATTATTTGACATTTCTGGAGACCAGGCGAGTAACATGTCTCATTCGACAAAAGTTGAGGTGTCTGCAGGGCTGTGATTCCTCTGGAGCATGTAGGTGAGAATCCATGTTTTCCTTTTTCTAGCTTCCAGAGCCTTCCAAAATTCCTTGACGCATTGCCCTCTTCCAAGAATCACATCAGTCCTGTTCTGCTTCTGTCATCCTGCCTCCTGCTCTGACTCTGCTGCCTGCCTTATTCTCTTGTATGGACTCGTGCGGTTACATCGGACCTGCCCAGATCATTCAGGATCATCTCTCCGTCACAAGGTCCTTAAGTTAATCCCACTGTCAGCGTCCCTTTTGCTTCATATGGTAACATATTCACACTTTCTGGTTACTGGAACATGGCTGCCTTCGAGATGATCATTATTCTCTGTAATAGACTTTCTAGTTGATTTTCCTGTCACCACAGGAAACGTTCTAAAACGTTCTTTATCAAGCAGATAGTTGACTACTGAACTATACCTTGCTATATATTTTCACTGTGATTTCAGAACCATGCTCTCATAGAAATCATGTTAAAGACACGGTAGAAAGAACTGTTCGGAATCCTAGCCTTTCCCGCACACACATCCTTCCCTTATCACTCTGGCACTTATGCATTTGAGTTTTCCATTTCAGTGTTACAGGCCACCGGTCAAACAAGTAGTCTAGCCATGATCTTTCACCCTCCTTTCAAAAAGCACATACATATTACAGTCTATCACCCAGTTCTAGCCCATTGAAACCTGTTATGCTGGCATTTAAGGTATTTAGAGGAGCTCCAAATGGCAGGCTACTTGTAATGACAAGGTAAATAGACCCTGATTCGTCCCAAGGAGCAGAGATGTTATTTCCTCTTTATGTATCCTTGACTGGCTACCAATTAATATTTCCAGATCCTAGTGAATAACTGATTTCCAAAAGATTCCATCAGAGAAGAAAAAATTAAGAGAGTCTCCTTAGTTAATAAGGGGTCTGCAGTGCCATTGAACAAGAGGTGATGTGCCAACGGGGTTTACAGCGTGTCACAGTGGCGTGGGGATTATTTTGAGCTGAGAAGACATTTCAGAAACCGCAGCTACAGGAAGAAGACTTTTTCTTCACTCCCTCTATCTTCCTAAAAGCAAAGCCTCCATAAAGAATCCTGTTGCCACAAATCCCATTTTCAGAAGATTGACGCTTGTCACCGACCAGAAGTTCTCCCAAATCAGTCCATTAAGCGCCCGACTCTTGATTTCCGCTCGGGCCATGCTCTCTCGGTTAGTGGGATCGAGCGAGCCCCGCATCTGGCACTGCGCTGACGCCATGGGGTCTGCTTGGGATTCTCTCTCCCTCTCTCTCTGCCCTTTCCCTGCTTGATCTCTCGCTCTCACTTTCGCTCTCGCTCTCGCTCTCCCTCTCTCTCAAAATAAACTTTCAAAACAATAAAGTATTTCATCCAAAAAACTTTTTTAAAAATCACCACAAACCATGGGATAAGAAATCGCCTAAATAGACATTGTCCTATACCTGTCCTATTTCCCATCTATTCTCCTTTTTAAAAAAAAAATTTCTTTAATGTTTATTTTTGAGACAGAGAGAGACAGAGAGCAAGCAGAGGATGGTCAGACAGAGAGGGAGATACAGAATCCAAAGCAGGCTCCAGGTTCTGTCAGCACAGAGCCCAGTGTGGGGCTCGAACCCAAGAACTGTGAGATCATGACCCAAGCCAAAGTCGGCTGCTTAACCTACTGAGCCACTCAGACGCCCCTCATCTATTCTCCTTAAGGCCCCTTTATTTTTCCTGAAAGTCCTGTGTTCTCCCACAAGACTTGAGGATACAATTTTTTTGCAATACAACCTGAGTTCGTCATGTCCCTAACTTCGTATCTGACAAAAGTCCTACTCTAGCCCATCAAATATCATCTAATGTGGGCAGGCTCCATTGGGCAGAGTTTCAAACAAGCCATTGGTATTTGGCCTTCCTGTGCCCAAGCTAAGTATGGTGGCCCATGACGTTGGGACCAATCACTTAAGGACTAGGGTGACAGGGCCTCCTCCTTAAGTTAGCCTCAGCAACTCTATGTAGAAAATGCTGCCTCCGTATGCTTTCTTCCAAATGGGGCCACAGTCTTGGCAAGGAGTTAAAGGTTCGTGGACTGCTTTTCATTACACTGAGTATCCTCAAAATGAATTTGGAGCCTTTCAATTAATATGTATTGAAAATATTCCACGGCGCCAGGCCAGGCCCTCGGTTACAGTTCTCTCCAGGACTCCAGTCTTGTGTACGCATCTAATCTGTGTTTTCACACTTTTCCAAATGCCAGATGGACATTACATATTCTGATACTTATTAGCGTTGTGATCTCTGGCAAATCAATTTACTTCTCTGATCCTTGATCCCTCCTAGCTTCAATGGGGGCCCAGTGTGTGAAAAGGCTTAAGAATGGTAAAATAGCATGCAAATATATGCTGTTAGTAATCTTCTGGACTCTCTTAAAGTTAACGCCATGTCTAAATGATGCAAACAATTCAACCATGTTATAGCGGATAAGGTGTCTTTGACCGTTCTTATGATTAACTGTAATAAATTTCATTTTATGCTTGCCAGTTTATTTTGTGTGAACAGCGTCAGCCCTGGAGGAAGTAGACACAAACCTAGAGTCAATGTTCAGAGAGTGCCTGCACACAAAAGTAAAAGCACAAGGTTATGTGACAATCATGGCAACGAATAGTCCTCCCGTGTTTTGAGGCACATTGTTTGAAATTTTTTATGGACAGTTCCTGTAATTAAAAAAAAAAAAACAAAAAAAACAAAAAAACCAGATCCTGCCCAAAGGAAATAGACTTGAATGAGTGAATTAGAAACTCAGTACTATTGGGGAAGACAAAAGCAGAGGAGTAAGTGCTTGTGTACTCTTTTTTTTTTTTTTAATGTTTTATTTATTTTTGATACAGAGAGAGACAGAGCATGAGAGGGGGAGGGGCAGAGAGAGAAGGAGACACAGAACCGGAAGCAGGCTCCAGGCTCTGAGCTAGCTGTCAGCACAGAGCCTGACGCGGGGCTCGAACCCACGAACGTGAGATCTGACCTGAGCTAAAGCCGGAGGCTTAACCGACTGAGCCACCCAGGCGTCCCTCTTTTTTTTTTTTTAATTTTGTTAATGTTTGTTCAGTTTTGAGAGACAGAGCATGAGTGGGGGAGGGGCAGAGAGAGAGAGAGAGGGAGAAACAGAATCCGAAGCAGGCTCCAGGCTCTGAGCTGAGAGCACAGAGCCCGACGCAGGGCTTGAACTCACAAACCGAGAAATCATGACCTGAGCCGAAGTCAGACGCTTAACCAGCCGAGCCACTCAGGTGCCCCAGGAAAGGCTTGGGTACTCTTTGAATGGTGGTTCAGAGCTGCTGAGAAAGAGGTGACAGGCAAGTCTTAGAAGTTTGGAATCCCAGAGAGGGGGAAAAAAAGCCCAAAACTGTGTGGGTTAAGAAAATACTACTCTCTCCAGGTCTTTTATGCTCAAGGTAACTGAAAAAGATTTAAAATAGGTAATTAATACCTGCCCTGCTTTAACTCCTTTTAAGAACAATGTGGGGGTGTAAATAAATGAATGTAAAATTAATACTTGCACTCAAAATAATATCTTAGAACAAAATGGTAACTTGGAGCCTGAGACAACGTGTAGGTGAAAAAGAAAAAGCCAACATTTGAAGAGCTGTGAATTACATTAGGTTAGTAATGCCTGGGGTGGGGGGCGCAGGGGTATTATGGAATTTTCCTCTAAAGTTCTTTTAGATTGACCACCAATTAAATTGACATGGGGGCCACCTAGGGGGCTCAGGCCATTAAGCACTGACTCTTGATTTTGACTTAGGTCATGATCTCACGGTGAGTTCGAGTCCCTTTTCAGGCTCTTTGCTGTCAGCGTGTAGCCTGCTTCGGATTCTCTCTCTCTTCCCGTCCCCCACTCATGCTTTCTCTCAAAATAAGTAAATAACCTTTAAAAAATTTTGACATGAGACAGATTACCAGTAGAAAAGAAAATTTAATTTTCTCTGTACAGGAAATCCACCTTCACGCATGATTCCAGAAACAAGCCAAATGAGATCTATGTCACCTTGAACTAAATTGGAGAGGAAAGGTGTCCAGGGATTCAGAGGGAAGGAATGAACTCACAGCAAGATGAAAAAGGGAAAATGTTTGGCAGAGAAATAATGGTTGGGCCACTCAGAAACCATGGGACCTAGGGAGGAATTTTAAGGAACTGACTTTACCCAATTCCTCCCTGTCTACCACCCCATTTCATACTATAATGTAATTGTCCACGGTGATCACTCTCTTCCTAAAGCAGGTCCTCTCTATTCTAAACGCTCTATTCCAACTGCCTAACATTGCCTGGTAGGGGCATTGGGGTGATCAAAGTTTCTTCCTGAGTCTCTGAGGTCTAGCTTGTTTTCAGCTCAAAATAATCTCCACTCCATGTGGCTTCCCTTTGCGTGACTGACATTGGTTCCTAAGGTACTAAGTACTTAATTGAAATCTTCCTTTCCTTTTCAACTTTTGTATTCATATGTATATGTTTTCCACTTTATAAGTAGAAATCAGTTAACCAGTATATAAACCACTGTATAAACACAACCCTGTTTTTATATAAAGGCGTGGGGAAGAGACTTTGCAGCATATGTCTCTCTTTCTTTAATGTTTATTTTGAAAGAGAGAGGGGTTGAGTAGGCATGAGCAGGGGAAGGGTCAGAGAGCAAGGGAGAGCGAGAATCCCAAGCAGGCTCTGCTCTGTTAGCGTGGAGCCGTATACAGGGTTCCATGCCAAGAACCGTGAGATCATGACCTGACCTGAAGCCAAGAGTCTGATGCTTAACTAACTGAGCCACTCAGTTGCCCCTCATCATATTCCTTTTTGTCTCCAACCCTTATGTCCCCAGTAACGTTAATTTTCTCCATGTGTATCATCCTAAAGCGAATTTCAAGGTTTCCAAGGTTGTGTAAGACTCAGAACCACCGTAATACTTGTCTTCCCAACTCCTTATTGCTTAAATGCTTAAGTGATCCTGGTTATTTGCCTAGCATATTTCATTCGGATGAAACATTAGCTGTTGAGAAGGTTTGAAATGCTCAATGTTTCACTGTGGGAGCGTTTCTTTGACAAATGGAGGGTGTGAGCCTGGGCTGGTAAGAGCCTGTGACTCTTAGCCCTAATAACCTTCATTCTGAGAATTTGAATATTTTCCATGTAATATATAGTATGGCGGGCTTAAGATCTCTATTGAAAGGAGGGTGTCACTATAATGACATCCATTATTAAGGCCGTTAGGACTAGATGACTCGAGTATTAAGTCAGCTGTCCCCTGTTGAGTGCATTAATGCATTTAGGCCACAGGGTCGATTAGTAAATGACTACTATGATGTACTTACTCACCAACCAGGGCCTCAAAGAGTTACTGGACCTGTCAAAGCCCCTGAGAGTTGTTTGTATACTGAAAGGATTTGACTCAGTAAGTACAGTCTGAGGCATTTTAATGGGCTTTGATGAGTATCAGAGACCAACCTTTAGAAGAGCATTTGTACTTTGTAGAGGTGGGCTTGTGGGCTGCACCATTTCCATCTCTTCTTTTGAAACCGAACAAAAATTGTGTTACTTTGACCTTTTCAAGAGAGTAATTTGTTTTGCAGGCTAACGCTCTTTTCCTCCCCTAAATGGCTCTATATCAATTGAGGAAGAGGCAGATTGGGCAATCAGTCAAGATGCAAAGTGTTGAAAATGGCAAATGTTCAGACCTATGAAATGAGGTGACGTCTCACATACTAAAATCTCCCAAATGAAGTTTCACAAACACACAACTTTGCTCTAGTCCAGCTGTAATCCTTTCATGCCCCTCTTCTAATGGGAGTTAGTCGCAATGGTGGTTGGAAATACCTTTAGAAAATTAGAAAATATCTTTTAGGTACACCTGCGTGGCTCAGTTGGTTAAGTGTCTGACTCTTGATTTCAGGTCAGGTGGTGAGATCGAGCCCCATGGCACCTTCTGCCTGACACTGCAGAACTTTCTTGGGATTCTGTCTTTTTCTTTCTCTGCCCCTCCCCCATGCTCGCTCACTCTCTCTCAAAAATAAACATTGAAAAACAAGAAAATATCCTTTAGATCTTTCTAGAATTAGAATTTCATCCTGCATTTATTCGACATAATGGCCTCCCAAGCATCATGTATTTCTAAAGTGATATTTTACCCTTCATTAAGCCTTGTATCCCAAGAAAAAGTGTCTTTGTGACATTTACAAGGATGATGTTATGATGGTATTTAAAGTGTAGAGACAGGATTCACAATGAAATAATGTGGGTACCTTGTATAATGAGTACATGGGAATGCGCACTAAGGGAAATGAAGTGTCATAAGCAGACATTTTAGGGTGTCACAAAGGTTGCAGTGTTTCCATCATCGATGTGAGGGATACAACGTCAGTTTCATAAAAGTGAATGAACTCCTCCTACAGGGGTGCTTCTCAAAGTCTGGTCCATGGGCCACCTTCAGCATCATTTGGAGTGCTTATTTGAAATGTGTATTTTTGAGAACTACTTCTCACTTAGAATTTCTGAGCATACAGGTCAGAACCTTCATGTTTTAACTAGCTCTTCGGTGATTTTTTTGCACATGAATGTTTGAGAACCCCTGTTCTCCGGAACAGGATCTGTGGCTAGGAAATCATGTCAAAGCTTTGGGCTCGGAACGGTTATGTAAACACATTTATTCAAGGACTGTAGACTTCTCTAACCACTACTTAAGTTATCACAACTGGATGTTTGACGGGTCACCTTAAGGAACGCCGACCATGTATACAGAGCAACCACATTTAAGAAATGATTTTGCAGTTATGAGATTCGGAGGAAAAGGATAAAATGGCCGGCCACTGGCCAGTTGTATGTGTACAGTAAGAGTCAGGAGAGGGAGAGGTGTAGGGAGTAGAAGAAAAATAACAGGATTCACTGGGGGCGATTTTACAGTAGGGGACAGAGACCTTTCTAACTGCGCATGTAGATTTGGGACTTGGTTCAGTTCATCCCAGGACGCTAGTGGGGATGATGAGCGGAATTTGAAGCAGAGAGGAAACCATAATGTTTGAGAGAGTTGGGGGCCACGTGTACTGCTAGTACACAGGTTGTGCCAGTGTTTCTTGAAAGTCCATGTGCATTGACAACATCAGTCTTTCTAAAAAAAAAAATGTAATCCTTAGAGTCCCTTCATTTGTCAGGATGCAGATTTCTGAGTCTCCAGCCAGAAGGCTAATTCAGTCTGACCCTCTGGAATTGGGAGTTCCGGAATGTGCGTTGTGAGCGTGTTCACGCACTCTTGATGGCAATGAAAGCTTAGACCTGCAGGTTAGGTAGCTTTCACAAGGCGAATGGTAGGACTCTTTTAGGACAGGAACACTTGAGTTGGGCATTGTATGAATTTTTTATGGCTGTTGTGACAAATTACCACAAACGTGCAGCTTCCCCCAGCATAAACCTATAAATGTATTGATTTTATATTTATTTATATATTTTATTTATTTATATATTTTATAGATGTATTATCTTATAGGGATGCCTCCCTGGCTCAGTCCATAGAGCATGCGACTCTTGATCTTGGTGTTGTGAGTTTGAGCCCCAGGATGGGGGTGGAGCCTACGAAACAAAAGTTTATTACAGTTCTATAGTTCAGACTTCTGTCAACAGGTGTCACTAGGTTGAAATAAAGTTATCCATTCATTTTGCAGGCTCTAGGTGAGAATTTGTATTTTTGCTTTTTTCTGACTTTAGAGGCCAGCCACTTTCGTTGGCTCATGTCCCCTTCAAAGCCAGCAGTGCTGGGATGCATTCTCATGCTGAGCTCACTCCAGTTCTCTCTTCTTTAGTTACATTTCTCTCTGACTTTAAGATTCACACCCAGCATGGAGCCCAATGCAGGGCTTGAACTCAGGACCCTGAGATGAAGACCAGAGCTGAGATCAAGAGTTGGATGTTTAACCAACCGAGCCCCCCAGGTGCCCCCTCCTTCATCTACTTATAAGGACTTCTTATGATAACATAAGGTCCACCACAATAATCCAGGATAATAATCTTCTTTTAAAGTCATCCCATGAGCGGCTCTCATTCCGCGTGCAAACTAAATTCCCCTTTTGCCCCGTGAGGTAACATACTCCTGGATTCTAAAAATTTGGAAATGGACATTTTTGTTGAAGTAATTATTTTGCCTACCCCAGGCAAGCAGAATGTATTGCTTCAATAGGCACCTAGAGAGCACCTAATATATGCCAATCACTGTGCTAAATGCTGGGGTTAAAAAGACCAAGGCAGTCTTTGCCGATAATGGCTTTGCACTCTAGTGGGGGAGAGAAACCTGTGATTAGTTAGCGCAGTAAGTACTCTGCAAAAGGCATACCAAAAGCACAGTGGCAGCTTCGAAAGGAAAATTGTTCATTTTTCTTAGGGTTGTGGAAGATTCTACAGTGAATATTAGCTTTTTTTCATTATGTATTTACTTTTGAGAGAGAGAGTGCGTGCAAGCAGGGGTGGGGCAGAGAGGGGGGAGGGACCGAGGATCTGAAGCGGGATCTGCATTGACAGCAACAAGTCCACTGTGAGGCTCGAACTCAGGAACTGCAAGATGATGACCAACGCCAAAGTCAGACGCTCGACCAACACCACAGTCAGACACTCAAACAACTGAACCGTCCAGGTGTCCCAGTAAATATTAACTTTGAAACTGGATGTCAAAAGAGGATCAGAATTTTCACAGCAAATAGGAAAGGCAGAGAACATCACAGTCCAAGAGAAAAACATGTGCAAAGTCCTGACATTATGAATGATCGTGGTTTGTCCACAAGCAACCAGTAGCTGTGTAACCAAACTAGTGTGGGTCACTCCTCGGTGGGTCACAGAAATGACACCAGGTGAGTTTTCATACAAAGGAAATTTTATTTGCAGCAAATGAGGAGATCAAAGCAAATAACTTCCAAAGCTGTGACTGGAAGAGCAAGGGGAATTTGTTCCTCGTGTTTCGGGTCAGGATGAATATTTAGAAAGGGGAGCCTTGTCATCATAGGTAAGGTTGTGCGTGCAGGGTGCCGGGGTGGCTCTTTCAGCTAAGCATCCGATTCTTGGTTTCGGCTCAGGTCATGATCTCATAGCTCATGGGATCAATCTTTGCGTCAGGCTCTGTGCTGACAATGCAGAGCCAGCGTGGGGCTCGGTCTCTCTCTCTCTCTCAAAACGAATAAATAAATTTAAAGAAGAAAGCAAGAAAAAAATGTTTCTTAAAGA
The DNA here is from genome assembly GCA_004023785.1 of Mungos mungo. Classification (NCBI taxonomy): domain Eukaryota; kingdom Metazoa; phylum Chordata; class Mammalia; order Carnivora; family Herpestidae; genus Mungos; species Mungos mungo. The sequence continues at coordinate 16,014 of PISW01013714.1, forward strand.
AAAATAGACAAAGGTTGTGCTTGCGCCATAAGGAAACATGCCTATATTTCCATTGTATGTTATGTAAATGAGGCTTGTGCCCCTTCTTGGGTGGAGTAGTATGTATCTATGCATGTATGTATGTATGTATGTATGTATGTAAAGTAACCTCTAGACCCCCAATGTGGGGCTTGAACTCAGGACCCCGAGAACAAAAGTCACATGCTCTACTAACTGAGCCCACCAGGTGCCCCCTGGGGTGGAGACTTTACAGTTACAATGAACTAAAGGTACGCCTTGGTCATTCCATGAGCTGCATCTTCACAGACCTGAGTCAAAGGTTAAGCTCAAACTGGTCTGGGTGGTCTGGGCCCTTAGTCTGGGCAGTTATTGCTTGAGGGGTATCTTCAGTTTCCCTTACCTGTCAGGTCTTTTGCCTGAGTTAAAAGATAAGCTGGAAAGAAGTACAGGGCTGCAGAATTGCACTAGATCCACCAGTGGGTAGAGTTTCCCTAGAGTATTCTAAAGTAGTTGGTTTTTTTTTTTTTTAAGTCTATTTATTTATTTTGAGAGAGAGAAAGAGAAAGACTGAGCATGCAGGGGAGAGGCAGTGAGGGAAAAGAGAGAATCCCAAGCAGGCTCCGCACTATCAGCACGAAACCTGACGCAGGGCTCGAACCCATGAACCGTGAGATCATGACCTGGGCCGAAATCAAGAGTGGGACATTTAACCAACTAAGCCACCCAGGTGTATTCTGAGAGTATTCTAATTCTGGACTGCTTAATTCAACTGATACGTAGTAAACTTTAGCAGGAGAGTTCAGTTAAGTACCACCAAAATGAAACTTTAGCAGTGTAAAATGTCTGGAGACATGAAAGTGTCTGGAGCATTAAGTCTCGGGGAAAGGTACACAAAGCCTCCATAACAATTCTATATCACAGTACCCTCCTCCCCTCGGACTATGTACATGAGCGAGGATGCTTAGAAGTCCCTGCTTCATGTATTCCCCCCAGTACCTGCCATGATGTCTAAGATTTTGTCATCAATACTAAACCTTTTCATTTTCACTTTTATTTTTAGACTTGACTTTTGCACATTCCCCAAAGTAAGGCCGATTCTTAAGATAGTGTCTCATACACTGATTATCAGGGAATAGTTTGCCAGGTTCTCTGCAATTTAGTCCGTTAACCATGAGTCTTTTTTCTTTTTTTTTAAATGTTACTTCCAGTAAACTTAATATACAGTGTTATATTAGTTTCAGGTGTATAATAGAGTCGTTCAACAATTCTGTACACTACTCAGTGTTTGCCATGATAAATGTGCTCTTAATCCCCTCCACCTATTTCACTCATCTCCCACTCACTCCCCTCTGGTCTCCATCAGTTTGTTCTCTGTTGTTAAGAGTCTGTTTTCCTGGTTTGTCTCTTTTGTTCCCTTTATGTGTTTTGTTTCTTAAATTCCCCATATGAGTGAAATCATATGGTATTTGTGTTTTTCTAACTGACTTGCTTCGCGTAGCATCATACCCTCTAGATCTAGCCATGTTGTTGGAAATGGCAAGGTTTTTTTTTTTTTTTATGGCTGAGTTATATTTCATTGCCTACATATGCCATCATTTCATTATCCATTCATCTATCAGTGGATACTTGGGCTGCTTCCATAACTTGGCCATTATAAATAATGCTGCAATAAACATAGGGGCTTTATATATCCTTTCAAGGTAGTATTTTTGTATGCTTTGGGTAAGTATCCGGTAATGCAATTAATGGATCATATAGTAATTCTACTTCTAATTTTCTGAGGAACCTCCATACTCTTTTCCACAGTGGCTGCACCAGTTTGTATTCCCACCAACAATCCACAAGGATTCCTTTTTTTTCCATATCCTTGCCAACATCTGCTGTTTCTTGCGTTTTTGGTTTTAGCCATTCTGACAGGTGTACGGTGATCTCTCATTGTGGTTTTGCATTGTATGTCCTTAGTGGGTGATGTTGAGCATCTTTTCGTGTGTCTGTTAGCCATCTGTATATTTTCTTTGGAGAACTGGTCCTGTCTTCTGCCCATTTTTTAATTGGATTATTTGTTTTCTGGATGTTGAGTTTTAGAAGTTCTTTATATATTTTGCATACTAATCCTTTATTGGAGATGCCATTTCCAAATATCTTCCATTCAGTAGATTGTCTTTTAGTTTTGTTGATTGTTTCCTTTGCTGTGCAGAAGCTTTTTTTTCTGATGTGCCAATAATTTATTTTTGCTTTTATTTCTCTTGACTCAGAAGATATATCTAGAAAGATGTTGCTATAGCCAACATCAGAGAAATGACTGCCTGTCCTCTCTTCTAGGATTTTTATGTTTTCCGTTCTCACATTTAGGTGTCCAATCCATTTTGAACTTCGCTTTGTGTATGGTGTCAGAAAGTGGTCTGGTTTCATTCTTTTGCATGTAGTCGTCCAGTTTTCCCAACACCATTTCTTGAAGAGACTTGTCTTTTCTCCATGGCATGTTCTTGGCTAAGAACTAGTCTTAATAGCGAGGCAGGTTAGTACAAGTCTGCAACCTTGGGCAAGCCACTTCTCTGTACCTATAAAATGGGAGATAATAACATGAATGGTGCCTTGTGAAGATTTAATGTGTTCACATGTATAAAGCTCTTGAAATAGTGTAACAACACAGTAGGTGTCATATCATTGTTACATGTTACTAGTTAACTCTAACAACAATTAGTTTCTCAACCTTACTTATCTTCTGACGTCCCGGAGTCCCACGTACTTGCCAATGTATTTCCCCTAGGGCTCCCGTGTGATCTATGCTCAGGTGAGCCAAACTCCCATGGTAGTTCAGGAATTCTCCCCGACCTCCTATTTGTGACGGGCTTTCCACCAGTTACAAACATTTGTGTGTTCTTTGCGAGTGGAAGGAAGAGCAAGGAACATTTTCTGTGTAATCACTGGTGATCCTACTGCTCTCCAATTTAAAAGACCCCTAATTCTGGCGTTCTAGCTATACCAGCCTCTTCCAGATTCCAGATATCAGGTTTCTGCTTTGTTCTGCTGAAATGGAAACTTTTACTTCTACTGATTACAATCTCTGGTACCTACACTCTTCTTGGAAATCAAAGTCAACTCTAAATTACCTATTCGCCTTTGATGGAAAGTTTTTATATTTCTATTCCCATTGTCTTAGACAAGTCTCTTTGGTTTGTAAGCTAGAAAACGAATCTTAAATCCACTTCATCTCCACACGCTCCCTGTTATTAGGTCAAATTTCTGAGAGAGAAATGTCATTGGCTACTGATCGTCCAGTGGAATGACTATTGTTGAGTTTGGTCTAAGTCTGTTGAGTCTAAGTCTCTAGGTAGATAGTGGTGCTGTTTATATAGACAAGGTGTGTGACCTGAAAAGACAACCCCAAAGGTGTAGATGACTAAGACTTTTGCCCATATCTAGGTTATTTTTCTCACCTCATGTGAGGCCGATTGTCTACCTCTTCAAGGACTACCTTCTTCTATTTTTATGATGCCCAAAGCTGTACAGTACAACCTTGGTACTCCATGTAAATGCTCCTCTTGATCCTGGCACTTCACGTCTTAAGGTTTATTAAGTATTTAAAAACTAAATAACTTCATGAATGAATCCACAGATCTACAATCCACAAGAAATATGATCCTCACTTAGTGCCCCCTCCTCCAGCCCACATGCTGGGGACCTGAGGTTTATAAGGGCATGTTTAGAAAGCTGAGGAAATTTGCAGCCCACCATTCTTGCTGGTTGAGAGCACCATCTTGGGTCACGAGAAATAGCAGTTGACAGACACCTACATGCTCCTTTCCTGCTTAGAAAGAAGGCGCTAGTGGGTGCCCGGCTGGCTCAGTGGGTGAAGCATGTGACTCTTGTTCTTGGGGTTGTGAGTTCGAGCCCCATGTTGGGTGTAGAGGTTACTTAAAAGAATAAAATCTTTCAAATGAAAGAATGAAAGAAAGAAGTAGCTCATGACAGCCAGATTCCTTACCATTTCAGAATATGGATCTTTGGAATAGGACAAATACTAGGTTACCAATTTATGAAACAGTGGGTGGCATACTAGAAAACTCCTTAGAACGTGTATCAAGACACCTGGGTTATAATCCCAGATTGAACCACACCATGTGTATGACTTTTGGCTTGGATGCTGAGAGCTTGGTGCCTTGCATAAGGCTACAGCAATGTTTCTTTATTTCTCAAGACCAGCTGGGTTGCTGTGGAAACTTCCAAGTCGCCTATGCAACATAAATATTTGCAAAAATTACAATCCTCAGCCAGCATTTGCTAGAACACTGGAGAAACTGCTTGCAGCTGAGCAATACTAGGAATCCGAGGAACATTGCTATAACATTGAGGTGTGTGGAGCATTGGTTGGGCTAAAGGCAAGCCAGACACTGACTTTGGGTTGGTTTCACCCATCCTTTGCTTGACGGTGTCTCTTGGCACTCTATCCATCTTGGAGAATGACAACTGGCAATTTGATCTCCCAACCTTTTTTCCTGTTGATTCCGCAATTGCCAAGAGAGCTATAACAGGCAGAATTCAAAATTAGATCCTAGAATAGATCCTTGAATTGATGGGTGAGAAGTCTAGAACTGTGATTATCCATCCAGGACATCAGTTTTCCTGCCTCTTTGCCCAGGTCTTTGCTGAAGGGGTTCTACATTCCAGCAGTCAGGGTGAAAGTCTTGGCTGGCCTACATCTAGAGCCCTAGGCTGAACCTTTGCTACTTTTCACAGGAAACAGAAGCCTGTAAGCCTCATGGTTAACCACCAACCTATTTATTGGTAGTAGTAGAGTTAGTATTTTCCTGTGAGATGTGCCACTCCCGACCTTGTTCAGCTTGTTCATTTGTTGCTTTTTGCCTTGGACTTTGAATTTGGTTGAAGGCATGGTACCTTGTAGCATCGCAAAGCCATTCCACGTGGGGAATAAAGAGGTAGAAGTCGGTATGACCAAATAGACTTGGTTTGCGTTCAGCTTCACTATACAAGTTTCTGATTTCAGTTGATGCTCCTATAGATGCCAAAATTCTGGCAGATTTTTGCCTAGTCAATCATTTTCTAAGGTATATGCAAGGGAAATTTTGAACTGGAAAGAAACCAAAAGTTTGAATTCCAAAGAACCCAGGATCCAGTTATTTTCTTTTGCCCTTCATCTCTATTTTAATACCAATACTAAAAGTTCTGTGTATCAAGTATTTTTTTAAGTTCAATTATTTATTTTTTAGAGGCAGGGGAAGAGGGGCAGAGAGAAAACGAGAGAGAGGATCCCAAGCAGACTCCATGCTGGTAGCATGGAGCCCAGCGCGGGGCTTGAACCCACTAACTGTGAGATCATGACTTGAGCCAAAATCAACAGTCAGGTGCTTAACTGATTCGGGCACCCCTGTGTCAAGTATTTTTTTGGGCAGTCACTGTGTAAGTTCATAACATGTAATATTCCTTTAAATCCCCAAAATAACACTATAGGGTTGGGGGAGAGTGGTCTTGTCATTCATTCCATTTTATAAATGAGTGTACAGAGACTTAGGGAAATCAAGTCAACTTTTTCGGATTAGAAAACTAAGTTGTAGAACTATGATGCCAATCTAGACCTGTACCGTTATTAGTAATGACTATACTATTTCCCATCACATTATGTTGCCTGAATATTTAGAGCTTATAGTATGTGGACAGGATAGGCAAAATGATGGTCACTAATAGAGGAATTGTGGGAAATTTGAAAGCGTCATTAGAACGTGTAATAAGATTTTTAAAACATTTTGAGGTGCCACTTTCATATGTTTTAATAATGTGGGGTTCTCCATGATAATCTGTACAAATTTATTTACTGGGTCCTTTCACCATCCTTTACTCTGATAGGGCAGATCAGGAGAAAGTCAATTTTGTGACCCAGGAGAAAGGAGGGTCTGGTATGTTCTGACTCTGAAGCTTGAAGCTTGGTCTATTTATGTCATAGCTATTTTTTTTTCTGTAACCTACTTTAGTGAGGTATAGTTTACATACCAAAGGTTCATTCATTTTAAATTTACAATTGATTTTTTTTAAGTAAACTTAGTGGGTGTACAGCTATTCTTGCAATCCAATTTTAGATTTGCTTCTCCCCCCGCCCAAAGAAACCCTATATCCATTAGCAGTAATTCCTGAGTCTCCCATCTCCCACCAGTAAGTAACTACTGATATATTTTTGTCTCTGGATTTTTCCATTCCGGGCATTTCATATAAATGGAATCCTATAACAAGTGGTTTTCTATGCCTGGCTTCCTTGGCTTCGCATAAGGTTTTTGATGTTCACCCGTGTTGTAGCCTAAATCAGTACTTCCTTGCATGGCGTATCTTCATACCATTCAAAGACAAAGGCATAAATGACTGATGAGACGCTTTCCCTCGGCTCAAAATGGAAAACATTTTCAAGAACTAAAAGTGATGTTGCAGAGGACACTAACGACAGGATTTGAGACAAGTAAGAAATGAAAGGGTTCTAAGAAAATAAATCAACCTTTGCTTGTGAAACAGGAACTGATAAACTCAATAAGGAGAACAGTTGAAATATCTTTAAGAATCTGCAGGAACTCGAAGTACCAGACAAAAGTATATATGCATTGCATAATATAATAAACTACTTCTCAAAAGTAATGTAGAGTTTCTAAGGAGACACCACATGTGCTCCAGGGAAGGTTACAAAGAGGAGAAAGAGATATCTTAGCTTTTCACCTTTGGAAATATCGCACTGAAAATCTTTCTGAGATTCAGGATATTAGCAAATATACCCAAAATTCCATCAGGTCCTATTCAGTAAAAAGCAGAAAAGAGGAAAGTTACAGAATCACAATTTGGAAGAGTAAAAGTCTGGGGTGAGGGTGGGGGTTGGGAGTGAAATGGGTGAGGGTGATCAAAAGGTATGAACTTCTAGGTATAAAGTAAATAAATTCCTGGGAATGGGGTGCACAGCGTGGTAACTGTTAATTTCAAAATGGCTGAGAGAGTAGATCTTAAAAGTTCTCAGGACAAGGAAAAAAATGGTAACTGTGTGTAGCATTGGATGCTAACTGGATTTGTGATCACTGTGAGATGTATAGAAATAGTGAAATGGGCGCCTGGGTGGCTTAGTTGACTGAGCGTATGACTCTTGATTTCAGCTTCAGGTCATGATCCCAGGGTCGTGAGACTGAGTCCCACATTGGGCTCTGCACTGAGGGTAAAACCTGCTTCAGAGTCTCTCTCTCTCAGTCTCTCTCTCCTGCTTCTCCCCTTGCCCTCCTCCTCTCTCCCCTGCTCACCATCTCTCTCTCAAATTAAATAACTAAAATCCTTTAGAAAAAAAATATTGAATCATGCTGTACAACAGAAACTAGTATCATGTTATATTTAAATTATATCCTAATAAGTGGCGCCTGGGTGGCTTAGTCAATTAACTGTCCGACTTTGGCTCAGGTCATGATCTCACGGTTTGTGCGTTCGAGCCCTGTGTCGGGCTCTGTGCTGACAGCTCAGAGCCTGGAGTCTACTTCTGATTCTGTGTCTCCTTCTCTCTCTGCCCCTCCCCCACTTGTGCTCTGTCTCTCAAAAATAAATAAAAATTTTTTAAAATAAATTCTGTCCAACAAAAATACATATATTGGGAAATAAATGTACTGCAAGAGCAGACATACTATAGATAAACAGGAGACGCAGGAAGAATATTGGCTTCTAGAACAAAGTAGGTTAGATCAAAGAGAGCACGGAACTATGTATATGAAGGGAAAATATGGAATATTTGAGAGTGTTGGGCTAATAAGAAATGAATCATAAATGTCTATGGAAATGTTATTGCTTTATTTGGTGGTGGGAAAAGATGATAAATATGTATAATATGTAAATAACTTTGCTAATTAGAAACCTATAGGGACCAAACAAGATAATGACTGGGAAAGGAGCTTGAAAAGTGGAAAGCGCTATGCAAATAGAGTTGCTGGCATCATTAAGTGCTGTGTTTCCCACTTCCCGGTATTCTCCCTGCAGCACCATCTATTCAAGGACGCTGCCTTCTTGTTTGGCCTTCCTTCCTTGGCAAAAATGCATTGTATTTTGTGGCCTTTGGAATTTGGATGTTTCCTCCAGTCAAGGGCTTCCCTGACTGTGATCCCTGTTGTGATTTCAGTTGCTTGTTCTCTTTGTCTCAGCTTTCCGGGTTATCTTGATTCCTGTGTCTGGATGTAGTAGTAGGAGGCTCAATCTGGGCTCTGATTTGTCCTCCATATAATGTTTATTTATTTTTGAGAGAGAGAGAGACAGAGCACGAGCAGGATAGAGGCAGAGAGAGAGGGAGACACAGAATCTCACACAGGTTTTAGGCTCTGAGCTGTCAGCACAGAGCCCCATGTGGGGCTTGAACTCATGAACCATGAGATCATGACCTGAGCTGATGTCAGACGCTTAACCAGCTAGCCACCCAGGCGCCACTGATTTGTCCTTCATATACAGGTTGGTGATATGTAGTGTGGAAAGGAATGTGGAATGGGTCATGCCCATCATGGCATTTCATGCCCTGTCTGCCTAACTCTCTGCCTTCCATTTCTCTTCTCCTTGTCTATGTTAGTGGCGCCATTATTACCTCCCTCATCCAGGCTAACAGACATTGGATGTTCTTGCCGTCATGGCGGTCACAGTCACATGTGAAATAAGGATGCCTACCTAAGTAATGATGATAGAAAAGGTCCTGTCTGTTATAATGAAGTTGTAAGAAAACATCA
>PISW01013715.1:0-24745 GCA_004023785.1 Mungos mungo
AAAAAAAAAAAACCCCAAAGTACTTTTGGTGTCATTATTCCATCCTCTCCGTAAGTGGAGATACGCAGAGTGAGAACAGCTCATCTTCCACGTGTTTGCTAGGAACTCAACCGAAAAGAAGGGGAAATGAAGAAATACTCCTGGATCCAAAGGTTCATTCACTGGATCAGCCTTAAGAAAGCCTCTGTGTGTGCGACTAGACCGGTCTCTGGGCTCTCCCTTGTTTGTTCCCGTGCCAGATGCTGTCTTTTCATACAGAGATTAACTAGTGTCTGTACAGAAAATGGGCTTTCCAGACCCATTCTTTTGGGCAGTAATGTAAATGCAGATTGATAATGAAGTTATTTCTGCATTTTAAAAAAGGGATTTTTTTACATTGTTTCTTTCTATCCAAAGACACTATTTTTTTTCCTTTAAAAGATTATAATACAGCCATGCTCTTGTAAATTACTTCTGAAGCATCCTCCTCAAGGACAAGTGTACTCTTGCAGTAATGTTGATTCTCGATGGTTGGCATGAACCGCCCTTGAAGCATTTGTTGTGTGTCCCCCTTCTCAGTGTTCAACTCCAGAGACACTTCTGGAGCGATTTTGGACATAAGGTGACTGATTTGTGTGGTTTTAGGTGTGGTTTTAGTTGTGTCTGGTTCTGTTTTTAACTTTGCCCATGAAAGGGGGAGGGTGATGCTTATATGAATTGTTTGGAAAATTTAGAAATCTTTAAACGTTTCTAACTGCTAATCCACATACTCTAATTAAGCCAGAAATGGATGTGGTTTAACTGAAATATCTGTGTAGTGTAACTAGAAATGTATATATGTAGTTTGGGCCATTTTTATTTTTGTAACTAAGTTGTATGGCAAAGATGATTTGGCGGCGTGAAGATTTTTCTCGTTCCTCTGGCTGTTTACCAGGAAACTAGGTAACTTAAGCGACCAAACAACAAGAAGAACAAGAAGGGAAGCTATACAGTGATAAACCTTAGACCTAAAATTTAGGCAATAAAGCAAATGTCTTCAGAATATTGTCAAAATGTAAGTTTGTAAATTTAATAACAAAATACAAGAAAACGTACCCATCAACTCATCCTCATGGACACAGCAAAAGGAGTTGTCCACAAAATTTCAAGAGTGAGAGTCACATTGTTGATTTTTTTGCAAGTTGTATTCTTACTCTCCTTACTCTCCTTAAATGCAGAAATAATAAATCCCCTTTTGATGAATTTCAAATAGTTATACTTCTCTTCAAGTAACCCTCTCAGTTCTGCCATGTTTATAAACACCATCGGAACCTGTTAAAAATATATATATATATGTATTTGGCATATGCATATCCTAACAGTGGCTTTGGTATTTTAAGCACAAAGGAAAAATGGCAGGGTTTAATTTCTTAGATAGATAGATTTCAAGTAAAATCAATTGGGTGATAGTGAATATGGGTTGAGCCAGCCTGAGTATGAGAAACTTGCTTTAAATTTCCCTCCAGTGCTTTGCGAAGGGGATGGAGGGGATGGGGGAGGGATGTATATCTAGAACTCCACTCCCACCCCTTATAAATGAGCTTGCCTCTGGTTTCGCAGCAGGATTGTGTACGAGAGGGAAGGCCTCCAGCTTAGCATGTAGCACTTATGTTAGCAACGAAAACATTTACAGTTACAAACACCTTCGCTGCAATCCACTTCTCCTTCCACCTCTGTGTAGACAAATAGGTGTCTATATATGCTTGCATATTGTGTCAAAGTGGGGGAAAGCATAAAAACTTATCAGGAGACAAAAACTCTACAAGAAAAACCGAAGGGACTGTGCTGCACATTTTTAAATTGCTAAGCCAGGGTCTCTGATCTGAGTCATTATTCCCCTTTTTGTGGAAAAAGCCAAAAAATTTGGTTTTCTTCCACAAAAATGTTTTTGCTGATTCCTTTTACAAACCCAACTAACCTTTTAGACAGCTCAGGCCTACACAATATCCCACATACTATTTCAAGCCCCACTGTTCCGAATATGTTCAAGTTAACATACTTGCTTACAAGTGACTTTATTCTTAGGTGTTTTAACTCCACCTGGGGAACAGAATTGGATGTCCAGCGGTGGACGTGGAGGCTTGTGTTCGTTTCTCTTACTTGTGGAAGTCACTGGCTCCAGTGTAGTTAGCTGTCTGCTCATTACGCTCCCCCTTTAGCATTTTGTGTTCTGATGCTGTGTACTGCACACCCTCTGATCTCGCTTCAGACTTTTGCTCTAAAATTGGGAATCTGATGTAGCGACAATTACAGCTGCAGTGAATGTTGAGGAGTTGCTTCCCATGGTTTGGTTTAGTCTTGGGCTGGAAGTCTGCATCTTTAGCCCCTGTTGTTTTGTATGATGCTTTTGATCGTGTAGGCACGGCCATCCCCGGATGTTCCTTGGAAAGATGCATTGAAGAAGTCCATTTAAAAGGAAGACAAAGCCACCGCTGTCTGTAAACTGTAAATATGTATTTTGGCACTTGTACTGCAGTATGTGCAAATCGAGTTCGGATGGAAATGCTGACAGATCCTTCACGGTGGCCAGAGCTACTGTGCAGTGCAAAAATAAATGAAGCAAAAATGTATTCTTGAGATTAACAGTGCAAGGCCAGTGCGTTTTATAAATCTGTCAGGATCGCTTTTAATGGAGTGTGTATGTGTAGTTATGTTGAAAGCTACACTGTGTATGTGTGTGTCGATACTGTTATGTGAACTACAAGGCATTCGTAAGATGTATTTCTCATCTCTAAAACCCGTGTTGAAATATAGTACAGATTGACAGAAATAGGTGTTTTACTTAAATTCATATCTCATCTGCTGTGGCTCCATTTTTTTTTACAGTGTACAATCTTACTGATTTGTTAAGAGTCATTGGGCCAGAGTTGGGCTTTGCCTTGCATACAGGGGAAAATGAGCCCTTAGCCTTCCTCAAGAAGTGATGTTGCTCCTAAGGAAGAATGAATGGAGAGACCGGAGTGAGCCGAGGGCACAGCCCAACCCCCATTCATCTTTGAGTGCCCAGTGTCTAGCACCATTTTCGTGTCCTAAAAGCAGTCATTTTTAAAGCAAAAAAAAAAAAAAAAAATGGTGGGGCACATTCTGAGAATGAAACAGGTGACTTGGGTGTGGTACTTTCTCTCTTTCCCCCTGTTTCTTTGGAAGGTTTGGTTCATAAATTAAACAATGTGCTATCACTTGACAAAGCCCATCAAAGGCTCTCCACTTACTTTAGCAGCAAGAAATACTACCTTGATTAGCCAGGAAGGAGAAACTCTACTTTTGGGAAAAATAGAATACTTTCAGCTAGGCACATAACCAAGAAATTGGATATAATGCTCCAGTTGACGGTAGACTTACATCACATTTGAGAAAGTCACCTTATCTTCAGACAAGCCATTGACCAGATCATAGTGGACCACCTTGTAGGTTACAAGCTGAGAACGCATTTTAGGTGCGGAAGCATCCGTCCCAGCTGGACTTGGCTGGCAGCTGAGCTTTGTAATAACCGGGCTTGAACTGAACTAATTGCTATCATTTAAGCATTGATACTCCTGTGTTTATTTTAAAATAACGGCCTTGCATTTTCTCCAGCGCGGAGGAAGTCAAGATGAGCGGCTTGGTCACGCTGAAGACAACTCTGGATGTCGTCTCCAAGTGCTCGCACCCAGGACGGGTGCTGATCCACCGCTTGCCCCAGTACTTTTTTTCCACCATCTCTCAGAATTATATGTCTACTTGGACAGGCAAGTGGTTCTGGAGGGAGACGGCAGCTCAACCAAGGCCTGGCGCCCAGATTTGTCTGCTTGGTCATCTAGGGACATAGTGTCCAAAACTGATGGACTTGTTTGCTCTGATTGGTGGAGCAACAAAGGGTATTTTATGGGTTTCCTTGCCGGGATACCACCCAAATAGAAAATGCCGAGCACATTTCAGGGCTTCTGCTTTCACTGCCAGGTAATAGTATCCACACCTTCCTGTTTATGTGGTCCTCTTTCATAGAGGCATTTGCAGTCTTTCCCAGAGGTTGTTAACTTGCCCTGGGCTGTCAGCTTAGCCTGTTGGTCTTAATTTCCCCTCAGTTAGAGGAGGGTGACCAGTATGGTTCCCAAGGGCCAGGGAGAGAACTGTGTGGCACCAACTGAAAAGCATTTCAGAAGTTATAACAGGGCCCTGTAACTGTTAAAGAACTACAGAAATAGCCTACCATCTGAAATGAAGGCTGCCGAGTCCACTTTTATAGGGGCACCGGGTGATCTACGCAGAATAGACGGCTCCAAGGAGCTGGGAGACTTGGGGGAGCAAAGGCAAAGCTGTTTGCTCATTTCCCCCTCATAATCATGTCTTCCAGCACAGCAGCCCCCACCACAGAGTTCTGAAGTTTCAAAAGGGTAGAAAAGGATAAATCCAGGCCATTAAAAGAAAATAATCAAAGCTATTGAAAAGATAAAACAAATGAGTCGCCCTAAAAGGGCCGTCTGTGCAAGTAATAAGGTTGAAATACTGATACTGATTTCCTAGCCGAATGGCGTTCCTCACACATGTGGTTTGTGTCTCCGCGTCTGGGTGGGTGGTCTGCCAAGAAGTGCTAAATGCAGCAAGATGGCTTAGTTGTTGAGCAGCAGAGGGAAGCTTTAGGACAGGCTCAGCCTGTGGCATCTATAGCCCCTGCAACATAAAGAGGCTTTCCTTTTGCTTTGTTCCAGGAGGGAAAGTTTTAACTTGGCTTAGTCATTTAAATATGAGCCTCTATTCTGCACAGAATCAATCAAAGGGTAGGAGGTTTTTGTGTGTGCATTTTTTTTAAAGCACCTCCTTGTCCCTCAGCCCAGCCCTAGGGGGTGGGATGTATGGCATAGAATGTAATAACTCTCCGTTTGTTCTAATTTATCCCCTGGGTACTAGGCAATTATAAACATCTCCTTTGAAAGTGATGCAATTTTAAATAACACCTCCCTCTAGATAGGACAGAAAAGAATGTGAATTAAAGGTATATATTATGAATGTAGTCCACAAACTAAAGCCAACAGGAGATGGGCTCCCCAAAGGCACATTTATGTTTATGAGAATGATTAAAAGAACACTCATTTCAAGGTGGGCTGGAGAGACTTGTTGCTGCAAAGAAAACATGGCGTCCATTGATGGCTTTTGACAGACATGAATCGTTGCTAACTCCTGTCTAAAGACAAGTTGCTTCACAAATACTCCTCAGAACAGGGAGATACTGTGGTTTTTATTTTGACTGTCAATCACCTGGGTGATAGATCATTGGTGTCCACACTACAGTATTTGTGTGCAGGTGTATTCCCTGCCTCCCCTACTAGAATGTAAGCCCAATGAGGACAAGGACTTTTCTGGTTCACTGATGGCTCTTCAGGACCTAGAACAATTCCTGAACATACTAGGTACTCCTATTTCTTAAAAATGTGGGAGAATTTTATAATCATTGAGCTCTTAAGACATTTAATGAAAAAAAAGTTTTAAGTTTGGAAAAAACTGCCCAGTGTCTGACCCTCTTGGAAATTCATGCCCTGCTACCATAGGAAGTCTCAGGTACGCTGTATGTTCTAACAACCCCCAAACTTGTTTAACCTTATTTAATCCGGTATTTCTCAAGTTGTATATGACACAACAGTAGTTACAAAAGATCCCAGGTATTTTCATTTTAAGTTCTTTGATCAAAATAGTTACATACCATATTTCATTCTTCGAGGCTTACAACATAGATTGGGACGATTCAGGTTCAGAGAAGGACAACACAGCTAATTAGTATCTCCAGAAGTGGTTTTCTGGGTTAGGTGACCATTTAGCTTCCTGTCCAAACTGGAACATTTTTGAGAATTAAATGGGACACTATTAATAATTATCCCAAGACAACACGAGTAAACCAAGGCTGTCTTTAGCAAACTAGGATACGTGGCCACCCTACTTTTAAAGGACACACTTTGAGGGGGGGCGCCTTGGTGGCTCAGTTGGTTGCACATCCCCTTGACTTCAGCTCTTGTCATGATCTCATAGTCATGAGATCAGTCCTCACGTTGGGCCTGCTTGAGATTCTCTCTCTCCCCGCTTCTCCCCTGCTTGCTTGCACGCTCTCTCAAATTAAAAATAAACATTTTAAAGAACACATCTGGGAACATGCCAAACTGAAAATACATCCTTCAGGTTATCTTTCAGTTAGCATGTGCATGATAAAGGTGTTTGGTTGGGCTGTTTATGGTAAGAGGAGAGTATGTCTCTCATGGTAGGGACAGTCACTTAGGCTCCCGTGTGTAAAGGGCATTTTCAGTGTTGCTCAGGAGTCTTGGTAGTTAAAGTGGTCCCTGGGTCACACCTCACACACCCTCCCCCCAACCCCCACTGCCTCCACAGTCCTTTACAGGGAGGACCTGTTCCTTGTATTGGGCCTCCCGTCTTGTTCTCAGCCTATTGCATGTTGAGATGGTGTTTTTCCCACAGGAAAGCACACCTTGCTGGAGATGCTACCTCTTCGTTGTCACCTGCTGAGTTCCTCTACCTGCTGCTGTTCCCTGGGGAACAGCTTACTGCTGGAGCTGCTCGATGGTCAGGTTTTCTCCCTGTTGAAGTATGTTCTGGAATTCGGCTGCCCTACACTCTGTCTCCAGGTCCTGCTACCTTATATTCTTTGATATTTTCACTGTTTCAGTCCTAGTGGGCACAACTTCTGTAAACCAACACTCAAAAAATGTTGAATGAATGAATGGATGGCTGTAAGCAAATCTCTTGCCTTACAAGGGCGTTGCTACATTGATGTCATTCTCTGCTGCCTCTTTCTCCAAAATTATGTCTTAGCCTGCTGCTAAAGATAACCTATGATATGGTGACAAAAATCATAGACATTGGAGTCAGCACGGCTTGGCTTTGGATCCCAGATCTGCCACTCCTACCCCAGTGTACTGATGTTTCCTAACCCTTGGTTTTCTCATCTGTGAGATGGACTGAACAATGTAACTCTGTTTTAAGGTTTTTTTTGAAGATTGGATGTTTATAGAGTACTTAGCACACTGTGCCTGTTCTATGGTAAAGAGCTCAATACATGATAGTGATCTTGACTTATTAATACTGTTGGAATTTGATGAGAAGCTTCTCTTCATGGAGAATTTTGCCAACACACAGGATTGTCGGGTGCTTTTACCATTTGGCCTCACCTGTCTATCTCAAGAGCTTGTTGGAACATGTGTGTTACCCTCACTCATAGCCATGGTTATTGGCCATCCTCACGTGCAAATCCTTGTAAGACAATCGGCTACATAACTGACTGGTACTTTTAAAACCATGTTCAGCCCATGGAAAGGAAAGAAAGCCAGCAGTAAAACATCAGTTTTCAGGTTTCTTTCTGGCCTCAGATCCAGGCCACATAAAACAGGATTGAACACCTTTCTACCTGTTGAGTTCAGTTGCTAGCAATAAGATTGGTGAACCTGAAGTTGTAGGTTAGAGCCTCTTGCATGTCTACACTCTTAACCAATCCTACACAACCATGTCATGAATGAGTGTCCTGGGTCATCTAAGGACAGGGTGACAGCATGCCCTTCCAAACATGACTTCACCACATCTTTTGCAGGTGGTAGTTATACAGTATCATCTTTACACACTGGCTTACCATCTTGGTAAGAGGTGTTTGGACGGGAGGCCAGCCTCTTGATAATGTTGGCCATTTCACCTGGAGTGAGCCCATGTTTGTGACCTTGGTTAGCCATTCTGCTTAATTTCCATGTAGAATAACACCTTTTTTTTTTTTTGGTTTGTTTTTTTATGAAGTCAAGCATGTATACCATGTAGAAATGGCCATTGTTACAACGCTGTGGTTTGATTTACAGCAAGGATCTCTGAAATTCTTATTTTACCATTGTGCTCTTGTAAAAGCATGCCACAGCTCTGGTGGGGTATTCCTGGCCACCTCACTTTGTCAAGTACCCAGCACAGCCCTTTGCCATCTTGCAATGCCACTATGGCCACGATTATTCCCTGCATTCTTTTTTCCCTTAAATATTATGGGATGTCTTAACTTCCTATTGCTCCTGTGACAAATTACTGCAAACAAGTGGCTTATAACTCCACAAATTTATTCTCTTAGAGTTCTGGAAGTCAGGAGTCTGAAATGGGTCTCACCAGGCGAAAACCAGAGGGTCAGCAGGACTGCATTCTCTGAAGGAGAACCCATTTCCTTGCCTTTTCTAGTTTCTAGAGGCTGTCTGCATTCCTGGGCTCATGGCCCCTTTCTCTGTCTTCAAAGCCATCAGTATAGCTTCCTAAAATCTCCCTTTGAACCTGACCTCCTGCCTCCTTCTTCCATCTTTTATGAATCTTGTATTTACCTTTGAACCACACAGATAATCCAGTACAATGCCCACATCTCAAGATCCTTAACTGTCCACAATCATATCTGCCCCTTTGCCATTTAGAGCAAGATATTCACAGGTTTTAGAAATTAGGATGCCATTACCTTAGGGAGGCCATTTTTGTGCTTGCTACAGATGCAGAGTTACCAGTCTTGAAATCTCCATCATTCTGGAAAGTTAAGTCTACTTAAATAATTCAGTAGAATTTATTTGCCCCCACATTAAAAATTAAAGTGATTTTGTCTCTAGCTCCAATTGTTCAAGGTATCATATTGTGATGATGACTGTGGTGGTTTTTTTCAGAAATGGGAGAAAACTCCACAGCGAGCTATCATAGAAGGTTATTTAAGGTTTTAGCTGTGGGTGATGGAAATTCAGTCAGTCATTCAACAGATATTTATTGAGTGCCAACCATGTGCCAACCAGGATCCCGAGGAGCTTGTGAAAGCATAGCAGCTGTGGCTACAGAATTTCCTTTCCATTTTTCTGGGATAGAGACTCTACTCCCGAGCAACAATGTCATCATGTGGCTAGAATGTCTTTGAAGCTATATGGAAATCCTTTACTGGCAGGCCGACTGAACAGCTTTTCGGGGCTCTCAGCCATCTTATTCCCATTGCTGATGGCAAACAATCTGATCTGAATGTCACAAGCTTTTTCAAGGAGAGCCCTGAATGAATAGTTCAACTTAGAGCAAATGTTCAGGGAGCAGTCTGGTGTCCTGACTGAACGATGGAAGCAGCCTTGCAGGGTCTGTCACAGAGCTGGCAGATCGTTACTCCTTGCTGCTCTGGTTTGTTGAGTGAAGAGGAAACCCCGAGGACCGCCAGCTTCATTGCGCACCATGTAACTCAGTGGTTCCCGTGTGCCCAGCTGTGGTTTGGCTTCCTCAGCCTCGCCTAGGGAGCTTTGACCAGCTGCTCATCTTCCAGAGGTTCTGATTCAGTTCCTCCTCACAGGGCCTTGGATATTGGGGTTTAATGCTTCTCAGATTATTCTAAGGTGCAGACAGGGTGGGAGTACAAACAATAAAGACCCAGGGGCGCCTTGGTGGCTCAACTGGTTGAGCATCCGACTTCAGCTTAGGTCATGATCTCACAGAACGTGAGCCTGAGCCCTGCACATTGGGCTTGCTGCTGTCAGCGTGGAGCCCATTTCAGATCCTCTCTCCCCCTCTCTCTCTGCCCCTCCTCTGTGCTTGTGTGCCCTGTCTTAAAAATAAACAAACATTAAAAAAAAAAGTCTCAGTTCTCACTGCCAGAGATTTTGATTCAATAAGCCTAGAGCAGGGGCACAAATCCCAATTTTTTTTCAAGATTTTATTTTTAGGTAATCTCTACACCCAGTGTGGGGCTTGAACTCACAACCTAGAGAAAAAGTCACATGTTCCACCAGCTGAGTCAGCGGGGTGACCTACAAATCCCAGTTATTAAAATTCCTCTGGTGATTCTAATGTGTCGTCAATTCAGGGGCTAGGATGCTAGTAACAATCTTCTGGCACTTTCAGATATCATTATTGTGCTTCCCAGGGATGCGAATTGGGTACTTGTTCTAAATACAGATTTCTGGCCTTCATCTCTATCCCAGGCTTTCTGACCTAGATTCTGGGGCTTGTGTCTAAAATGCTTCGGGTCCAACATGTGCTCCAGATGATTCTTCTCAAGGAGTTGTAAGAAACACTACAGAGCTGTCTAGGACCAGAGGCAAATGACTTCAAGCCATGCCTTTACTTACCCTGAGCTATATAGCCCACAACTCTCTTCTCAGTCATGACGTTTGGCCAATTGGCTCTTGTGGCCAATATTCCTGGGGCGAGTTGGTGGTGTATGAAGGATGGAACATTCACCAGTAACATAGAATAGTTTGGTCCCTGAGTGATGACACTTTCGGTGTGTTGATGGCTGCCTAGAAAGTGATGTGTAGTTCCCTGTTGTCTAATAAGTTCTCAGAAAGGGGGAGGGGTGTTCCAAAAGAGATGTGCACAGAAAGAGGCAAATCAAATGCAAATCCACCGGGATAAAAATAAACCCGAAGTAACTGAGAATGCACGAATCGAAATTTCCCTGTTGGAGGCAAGATGTTCCCACTGAAAGACTGAGTCTGTTCTGATTCCACAAACTTACACCGAGGAGAAATTATAAAGTTTCTTTGATATGATCAAATTTGTTAGCCATTCTGGCATACGGAAATAATGGTTTATTCTTACTGTTTTCATCTTGCCTTTTAATGACTGCATTATTTCCTCATGTGTTTACTCAGTAACTAAGGTCAAAATATTGTTTCCCTGAAAATCTATAGCCTTCTCCTTTGGCAGCACAGAGCAGCTTTGTTAGCTTCTGTGTGGGTAACAGCTTGGATTTTCAGGTCTGAGAATTTCCATCTAGAGACATCCACATTCTCCTGATAGTCGCCTCGTTTCCGTAGTGTAGTGGTTATCACGTTCGCCTCACATTCTCCTTACAGGGGATATTCAGCATATTACCTAGTCAAATCATCAGCCCATCAATCATGTCCTCATACCCAACCAACCTGAACTTGTAAAAACTCAGTCCTCTGTCCGGCAAGCTGTCTCCACAATCTAATTGCAGGGTTGACTTATGACCTAACAGAGCAGGATTTCAGCTTAGGCCTTGGGTATATGTTCTTCTATGAACCACAGGGGATGGTGATTCCTAATAAGGTGACTGGGCAGGAATAGACTTGTTTTTTTTTTTTTTTAAGTCCTTCTGCTTTCATAAGATTCATGGTCTTCTGATTGAGCCAATCAGAAAGTACTACTTTCTGAGGATTCAAAGCCTTTTCTCCAAGGCTCCTTCCTGATCTTGCTTGGAAATCCCTCACAACAATAAGCCTATTATATGAAAACACATTTCCGATGAACTGTCTAAGTCATATTTTCACTCTCTTCAAAATGGAAGGCATTCATGCCAAGGTGGCACTGATTTAAATGTATTTTAATTTTTTAATGTTTATTCCTTTTTAAAATTTTTTTTGTTTATTGTTTGTTTAATGTTAATCGTTATTTTGAGAGAGAGAGAGAGAGAATATGAGCAGGGGCAGAGAGAAGGAGACCGAACCTGAAGCAGACTCCAGACTCCAAGCTGTCAGCACTGAGCCCAACATGGGGCTCAAACTCATGAACTGTGAGATCATGACCTGAGTTGAAGTCAGATGCTTAACTGACTGAGCCACCCAGGTGTCCCTTTAAAGGTATTTTAAAAGAGTCATCAGTGTCTACATCTGATGGGCTATACCTTGTAAGAAAGACCTTTTTTCTAACAAAGTATCATCACTACCTTCTTCCTTGAGCATTTCTTTCTGCGGAAGGTGGTTGGTTTCATTCCCTAAGTGATTCCTATGATGATCTAACTCTGGGTCAGCCTCTCAATGTCCAGTGGCAGCAAGTAGGGAGGAAGGCAGATTTCTTGTAAGGCATTAACATTAGAGATTGATTTCTTAACCTCCTCCCCTTTCTTTCAATTGATTCAAATATTGGTAAAAAGAACTGATATATAGGATGGGAACCTGAATTGTGACAAATCTCATGAAAGCTATTCTCTTAATGCATTTCTCACCAGGAACCAAGTGCAAGGGCTAGGCAGATTAACAGTTCTGGGAATTTTTCTTGCTTGTCTGAGGGCAGAGTGAAATGTCAACACTCCATGTGACAAATATATAGGCAGTTGGAGGCTTTGCTTTTTTCATCTTCCTATGTGGCTTTTGATTTTGTGTGCTCCTGACCTTGAATACAGGTCTTTTTGTGGTAAGCTGCCTCTTATTATTTTTAATAGCATGGCTTAAAATATAGTAAAACCAACAAATAATTGTTTATTGTCCTGGCAGGTGCATCCCAGGGTTACCGAGTTGAAGAAGAGGTTCTGGACCGAGCTTAGAGCTGGAGGGGGTGCTGGACAGAGGTGTGTGTGGTATGAGAAGGTCACTGGAGACACAGGAAGAGGAGTTCCACAGAGCGGGGGGGGGGGGGGGGGGGCAAGGAAGCAAGCCTGTGCAGGAAAGCATTCAGGGACGACGCAATGGCATAGACTGAATAGTTTTGGAAAAAGGACACGTAGTTGGGAATGACTCAAAGATCGGGTGCAGGTGGGGGAGGGGAGGAGATAATGGACAAGTAGGCAGAGGCCAGACGATGACAGTCCTTGTTGCCGGACTCAGAAACTTGCTTTTTTTCTGCTGAATAAATAGGCAGCTCTGATGGGTGGGGGAGCACATACTGTATTGTTAGGTGGGGTCCCCTCCTGCTCCCTCTGCAGGCCGTACACCCTAAGTGCCCGACTCCCAGTTCTGTCCTCTCAGGACACTTTCAGTGTGAACCCTTGCTACCTGCACCTCACAGCATTGCCATTATGCTTGGATTAGTTACCTTAGCCTGTGTAAAAAATGACCTCAAGATTGAGCAGGTTAAAACACCATGTATTTAAATTAAAAAAATTTTTTTTAATATTTCATTTTTGAGACCGAGAAAGGGACAGAACATGAGTGGGGGAAGGGCAGAGGGAAAGGGAGATACAGAATCTGAAGCAGGCTCCAGGCTCGGAGCTGTCAGCACAGAGCCCAATGTAGGGTTCGAACCCATCAACAAGATCACGACCTGAGTGGAAGTCAGATGCTCAACCGACTGTCCCACCCAGGCACCCAAAACACCACATATTCATCATCTCACTGTGGAATCTAGGCATGACCCAGCTGGGTCGTCTGGCTTGGAGTCTCTCACAAGCCTGCATTGAGAGCTGGCTGGGGCACTGGCTGATCTTAAGGATCAGCATAAGTGCGATGCGCCTTTAAGGTCATTTAGGGGTTGTGGTAGGACTCGAGTCTTCCCAGGCTGTGGGACGGAGGGCCTCCATTCTTTGTTGGCTGTTGGCCAGGTGATGCCCTCACTATCTTGCTGCATGGGCTTCTCATGACTGTTTGCTTTGTTAAAGCCAACAAAGAGAGGGTCTGCTAGCTGATGGAAGTCAGTTCTTTATAATCAGCCATGGACGTGACATCGATCACTTGCTCTCTGTTTTGCTGATGAGCTACAAGTCGTGAGGCCCAGTCTACATGTAGGGGAGATTCCCTCTGTCACCATGTCAGTATGAAGAATCTGGACAAGCCCGCTGGTCTTCCTCAGAGATGGAGATTGGTAGTTGGAGAAGGTAGCAATATTGTTTCTTGACCTGAAAGTGTGGAGTGCCTGCAAGCACTCCCTGATACTCCAGATCCTTGGAAAGACCTAAGAATGCAGGGGAAGGGATTTGGTTCCTTGGGTCAGGTCCTGTCTTGAAGGAAAATATGGCAGAGCTGGGAGGCCTGCACAAGGGGAAAGAAGGAAGAGAAGACAGAGTAGAAAGTGTCAGCTTGGATTTCTTTAGGCTGCCTGTTTACACTTCAACTCAACTTTCTGGTTTGTCAATCATGGCCATTTGCCTCTTGCCCTGGGATGTTTTTAGCAGTTGGAAAGCAACATGCTTCCTGGCATGGCTGTTTGGAGGGCACCCCCTCCCCTACCCCCCGTGTTCCTAGTGTAGCACTAAGGTGACAGGTTCTGCTCAGGGTTTCAATCCTCATTGAAAGGATTTCATTTCACTAATTGTAGATTTTGGTTTTCAGCCTTTCCATGGGGATTATGAGTTTCTCTCAAATGTGATTTACTACCCCTTCCCTCCCCCCAAATTGGCAAATTTCTCATTGGTTGTCCCAGATGAGATGACCAGAATTCACGTCAACTCTTATACTAAATTTCTTTTCCAGTGACATTCCTTTAGCTATTAAATGTCTACTGATTGTCTACCATGGGCCAGTAGGAGAATAACGCAGTGTCAGCCCTGTGGGAGGTTACGGACTCTACCATGTATTGAGGCTGGCTTCTCTCATTTCATACACTCTTTCCCTTACTACCAAAATGCCATCTGGTAAATGGTTTCAAAATATTTACAAGTAACACCAACAAATAGTTCCTCAAGTTGTTGAAAATTTTATGGGACCTTCACTTCACTTTAGTGGAGTAATGAAGGGTCGACTTTGGTCATGTCAAGAGCAAGGAGAGGAGAATCTAACAGATAAGCTAGTTTGGAGGAGGCCCCAGACCTGGTCCCCTGCTGGTTTCTTGTCCATCCTCCTCTATCTCTGCTTCCTCTTTTGGTCAAAACCATCTCCAATTTAATAAACCTAGAAAAAGTACTTCCCATGAAGGCATCTGAACATATACTATTTGTGTGGCTCTGCCCTATGTTGGCTCTATGACCTGAGAGTAGGTAATTAGCTTACCTAAACTTGTTCTTCCACTGTAAAATGGACGTAGCAAGAATACTGCCATTCACTTACTTACTCAAGAGTGTTTTATTGTGGCGCCTGGGTGGATAGTCAGTCAAGCATCCAACTCTTGGTTTCAGCCCGGGTCACAATCTCACACAGCCCCATGTCGGGCTCTGTGCTTGGGATTCTCTCTTTCCCTCTCTCTGCCCCTTTCCTGCATATGTTCTCTAAATTAAATACATACACTTAAAAAATTTTTTTTTAATGTTTTATTGAGAACAGTGTCCTCAATAGACTACGGGGATTCAGAAGTGAAAAAAGTCACGGACTTGTGCAGCTACATTCTAATTGGGGATATAGCAAGTAAACACGTAACAGGCTTTGGGTGGGGTGGGATGGAGAAAAACGTGAGCAGTCTGGAAGGCAGGTGGAGATGGGTACTATGCACATTTGATGACCAAAGAAGGTCTCACAGAGACAGTGACATTTGAGCAGAGACCACGGACAGCCTAAAGGACAAGTGATGTGACTGTCGGGGGACAGAGGAGCAACATGAAAGCCAACGAGGTAGGCTGGAGAAATGGAAATGTAGCCATGCAGGAAACACGGTCAGACCATGGGATCCTCACTGTGGCTTATGCAAAGACTGGGCTTTTCCTGCTAGTGAGACAGGAAGCCACTGGAAAGTTCTGTGCAGATGAGGGGCATCACCTGACTGCTATCTTAAAAATCACTCTGGAGTTTGGGGTGGATTAAATGAGATAATCCCAGAAATTCAGCACAACACACACAAATGATGGGAAGAGGGGCCTACGATCACCAAACATCAAGTTTTTGGAAATAGTCACAAAGTTCTGTGTCTTCCAGAGCAATTCCCTGGATCTTCAGAAACCGAATTGTTTTTCTAAAGAGTCTTCACTCCAGGGGCGTCTGGGTGGCTCAGTCGGTTAAACTTCTGACTTCAGCTCAGGTCATGATCTCACAGTTCATGGGTTCGAGCCCCACATCAGGCTCTGTTCTGACAGCTCAGAGCCTGGAGCCTTTGCCCCCCCATGCTCTGTCTCTCTCTCTCTCAAAAATAAACATTTCAAAACTTTTTTGAAAAAATTAAGGGTGTTCACACCATACCAGTGGGAGTACTGGTACTAACCTTATAAGGTAGGAAGGAAGGGGCGTTCATGGCAGAAGAGAGACGGCTGCCGAGAACTATGTTGAAGGACACATTGGGAGCCGTTGGGAGCATGTCCCCAGCAAGCGGAAGTTGTCCTGTGTGCATGTCAGTTAATGGCTTTGTAGAGACTGGACTTATTAGGTCCACCCCCATCCACTAAGCCCCTCAGATATTCACAAGCATCGAAGTGGACTCTGGTGGAGCGGAAGCCCAAGAAAGCCAGCCTGAGACCCGCACGGGCAGAGGCAGAAGGGCAGCGGCCAAGGCGGGGGTGAGCAACTCTGCTTAATTCAGTGTCAACACTGAACTGGAAGGTGAAAATGAGTTTGTACTGAGAAACAGCAAATTAGAGCTTGCTCAAGAGCTTTGCTACAATAAGTGCTTTTTAATGGATTAGCCACGAACCGGAAATTGAAAATGAATACGCAGAAAGGAGGGATTGCCAAGAAGGGCAACCTGGCGCCTGACCTCTGACCTGGGAGGCAGCCACGGGGAGGGGGCACCGGGGGAGCGGGGAGCGGAGTCCCGGCTGCCTGTGACTGAGTTATAAAAGCAGAGGAGGAAGCGAGTCTTGGCAGCTCGCTCCTGTTCTAAGTGGACGTCCTGAAGTGTTCATTAAAGGGAGCCCTTGAAAACAGTGGGTCCCAGGATCCACTACGTGCCTTGATAAAGGAGCTTCTCTGAAATGTAGGAAGTCAGGCAAAAGGGCTCTCTGTGCGGAGAACAAAAGGATCATAAGGTATCCGAGTGCGGAGTTCCTCCCAGGCTATTTTCATCTTTTACAACAGCGTTTACTACAGCGGATGGGCAGACAGGTGGGTTAGCAAATGTGCAGGATCTTAAAGTAAACAGGGCTCTCTCCACTGCCCCACTATTCATCTCCCCCTTCCGGCCCCCCGCAAAGTTTCCTTCATCTGCCTCTTGTTCCTTCCCTTTCCTGTCACATATGGCTCTTTTTTAAAAAAAATTGTTTTAATTTATTTTTGAGAGACAGAGCATGAGCAGGGAAGGGGCAGAGAGAGAGAGGGAGACACAGAATCCGAAACAGGCTCCAGGCTCTGAGCCGTCAGCACAGAGCCCGATGCCAGGCCTGAACTTGTGAACCGCGTGATCACGACCTGAGCTGAAGTCGGATGCCTAACTGACTGAGCCACCCAGGCGCCCCACATATAGTTCTCTTTTCTTGCCTTCTCCCCTGCCATTCTTTTATGCGAGATTTCGCTTCTTTAGTCACCTCTGTTAAGTGTTTGAAGCAGCGAGTGATGCGTGTGTTCGCAGCCGACGGTCCACACGTTGGTCATGGACCATAGCGTTACGTTAGCATGAGGGCAGAGTAGTGCAGAAGTCTTTGTGTCTGCCCTGGGAAGGAGGGCGGACTCCTGAAGGGATCTGAGTGTGGAGCGAGAGGTTGATAGTAATTCAGAAAGCAGGCATTTGCCTTCAAAGCTTTGGGAGGGTTTAGAGCAGGCTATTTATAATCTATCAGGGGATTAAAGAGAAAATAGGCAGGTTCTGGGATATTGCTATAGATCAGCTAGACAAGATGAAAAGATAGAGCAGCTCAGGAAATGTGTTTACAGATAAGAGGCAAGTTGAAAAAGCCAGGCCACGATCTGGAGACTTTGACTGATTGCACATACTAAATAATGTATAAATGAATGTTATTCAAAAACTACCGATATTGACTGGCAAAACAACAGTGGACAGATGGAGGCAGAGACAGAAGCCTTAGCAATAAATCTCTGCAGGCTGCCTCTGCCCCTGGCACCTGTGGTCCTGACCCTTCTCCCTCGTCTTCAACTAGACTACTTTCAGCTAACTTTGGGGGAATGCGTTCTTCGTTTGTTCACTCACTTTATGGCCCCACATTTGAGCACCTAGTCTGTGTTAGACTGGATGGATTTGGAAGACGTAGCCTCCAACCTGAAGGATCTCATGGGAGGGACACAGGAAACAGACCAGCCAGTAAAAATAAGATCATGAAATTGGCAGAAATCAAGACGAAATGCACTGAAGACCCCAGAGGCACCCCTTAGTCTGGGAAGTATCTCGGAATTAGGACCTGGTGTTTTTACTTGGGGATGAAAGAGTTTTGAGATATTCCTGAATGGTGGTGGCTTCCCCCTTTTATTACCAGGATTGAATATAGGTTTCAAGAGACAGCATCTATTCAAAGTTCACTGAGAAACTAAAAGTGAGCCAGGAATGAATCCGATCCTTGCCATGTCTTCTCCTGACCCACAACATAAGCATTTTCTTATTAACGCTCCTTGCGATAAAAAGATCCAAGCAGGCTAGACAACTGATAGTTTTTTTATTTGTTAGAATGAAAATGTGGCAAAATTTGGGAGTAGCTTTTTCTGAAGTTGAAAAGATCGTTGTTGATGACTAAGGCTATATTTGAATTAGAGTTGCTTTGGACAATTAAAAATCACTGCTGTGAGTCAATTCTTTTAAGGTCAATAAATACAAAGATAGTAGGTAACATTTGGAAGACGGAAGGACAAACAGTGCCCCGTACTCAGACGTACCCTCCGCTTTTGAGGTCAGTAAGCTCTAAGTCACTAACCCTCAATGCTGTGGGAAATTCTTAGAAACCTCTCAGAACAAATTTGCAAAGAACAGCTGGTATATTTTAGTCACATTAAAAATGTCAGACTTTCATTTGGCAAAGAAGTTCCCCATTCTTCAGACTTCCATTTAGGGAACTGCTAAATAGCATTAAGGAGGAAATACAGGAGCTACTGTTAATTAGGCTGGGAGATTGCTTGTAAGCACTCAGTCACTAAAAGGGATTAGGAGAAATTGGCTGAAATATTACCAAGTCTAGCAAATGTTTATATACGTATATATATATAATAGGAGCACCTGGGTGGCTCAGTCGGTTGAGCGTCCAACTTCCCCTCAGGTCATGATCTGAGAGTTCCTGAGTTTGAGCCCCACAACGGGCTTGCTGCTGTCAGCATGGAGCTCAGTCCAAATCCTCTGTCACCCTCCCTGACTTGCGTGTGCTCAATAACAAACAATATATGTACCCCCACCATCACCTGCCCTAACACAATTAAATCGGAATCTTGAGCAGCGGGGTGCCAGCCTCCAGCACTCTTTCAAGCTCCTCCTCTAATATGCAACTAGGACCAAGCACAGCTTAGTGGGGGCTGTGCAATTCAGACATGGAGAGAACCCGGTAACTGAGATCCAAGGTGATTCAGGCAATAGTTGTAAATGTTGCTCGGTGCGGAAGAAATGAGATCGGGTGACTCAAAGTTTGTTAGAGCCAGGACCACAAGTGACACAGACCAGCTTTTGGCCAGGAGCGTGTTTGGATTAAAACCGACAGGTCGCTGCAGCCGAGAGTCCAGACGGAATGCTCTAGGGCACAGGATGGAATCCCACCTCTGTGGTTCAAGAGCTTTTGTTTTTGCCTTGAAAACCCAAAGTTCTTCTCCCTGAAAGGCCCTTGAAAGGAGCAGAAAGGAAACTTGAAGAGGAAGCCCGAATATTTATCAAGTGGAAGCCAAGCATCACTTCTCAGGTGAGAAAACCTAGTATAGGTCAGTCTCCAACACGTGGCGGGACCAGCTCCCGCGAGAGGTCACGGACGAGCTCAAGCATGAGCAAAGGCTTCATTGCCAAGACTTTCGTTATACAAGATGTCTCTCTGAGTACAGTGACTGTGACGGCCAATCTTCTGTGTCAGCCTGACTGGGTGGTGAGGGTGTTTCCAGGAGAAATTAGCACTTGAGTCAGCAGACTGAGCAAAGCCATCCTCCCTTGCCCATGCTTCATCCAACTCCTTGAGGCTCCAATAGAACGAAAAGTCAGAAGGCGGCCGAATTTTCCCTTCTTTTGAGCTGGGACTTCTGACTTTTCCTGCCTTCAGATATTGGACATCGGAGCTCCTGTGGGTCTCAGGCCTTGGATTCAGACTAAATTATCCTACCAGACTTACTAGTTCTCCAGAGTATAGCCTACATATTGGGACGTAGCTCATAATCTCCTCTTGGATGTCTATGTCCCATAGGTCTGTTTCTCTGGAGAACCCAAACTGATTCAGTGACCATCTGGATTCCCCAGGGTGGTTTAGATTTTAGTCCTATTATCCCTTTATTGCACTGATGCCCAGGGCTTCAAAATCACAGAACCTGATGTTCAGTAAATACAGGCTGATGTTCGTTGATCTGAGCTAAAGGCTACTTCCCCACACGCACAAGTTGCATCTCATACTCAGAACCAATGTATAGCCACTGAAGACCATAACCATGTGAAGAGCTGAGGGCAGGGACACCCAGGGATGAAGGTCTGTCGCTGTGGCAGTCCCACCGGAGGGGCAGGGTGGTATCTGGCTCCCTTCCTTCTGACAAGCCAGCTCTGTGTCCTCCTTTGCCCCTATATGGGCTTCCTTCATGGGTCCTGAACTTCGATCTGACTTTGGATCCCCCATTCCCATTAATGTGGGGCATTGGCATCTGCTGTGGTATCATCATATCTAGCACCTGGCAGTCCTACGTCCTCACCCCAGGGCCATCATTCTCCAGCTATCTTGCCACTGTCCCTGGGGGACACCAAAAGCACCTTGTCATAGCACTTATTTGCATTATCATCTGGAAGACAGGGTGCCTTATCTACTTTGGTTGACAAAGGCAGCTTTTTTAATAACTTTTTTAATATTTATTTTTGATAGAGAGGGAGTGAGTGCAAGTGGGGAGATGCAGAGAGAGGGAGACAGAATCCAAAGCAGGCTCCAGGCTCTGAGCTGTCAGCACAGAGCCCAACACGAGGCTCGAACTCACAGACCTGAGCTGAAGTTGGACACTTAACCAACTGAGCTACTGAGGCACCCCAACAAAGGCAACTTTTAAAAACTAAACCAGTGGTTCTTAGCCCTAACTGGACCCATACCTGGGCCCCACACCTAGAGGTTTAACCCATGGAGTTACTCCAGTTCAAGCTTTTGTCCCTGTCTTGAGATCACAGGAGGAATATTTGCACACTTTAGGTGGGATCATTCGCTCATACAAAGGTCACCAGGAAGGGAGTGACCCCAGTCCTGGAAGGCACAAGTGGGGAGTTGCTACTTCCTAGGACAGGGGTTGGTGATTGCAGGGACCTCATTCAGCGAGGTTCAGACACCCAGAGCCCCAGGGGACTTGGGGAAGGATCCCAGGTTCAAAAGTTCTGTTTTCACTGGAGTCGATCCTGGCCAGAAGGGTGCTTTGTGGGTAGTTTAGATTCTCTGTTATGGGAAAGGATTCAGCCCAACTGAGGAAAGCCAATGGCAGGCGGAAGCAAGGATTATCAACATGGAGGCAACTGCTGTGGCTTTCTGTTTTTCTAACTTTTGAAAGTGTAGCACAGCCTCAATGATCAAGGCTTTAATGATTTAATTCACTTCTATCCCATTTCATTTCACAAAAGGTCAAAGATAGCTAACCTCCAAGTGACTTTATACCTGAAATGACCATATCCAGAACATGACATCACACATGGATAAGAACAGCCATGATTTTTTTCTGACTAAGACGCAAACTTGACTCTTTCAGTCTGGGTTACAGCTCTTCAGTGGGCTGGCATCTCTTTGGCTCTGCCTTGTTGGCTTTCTTGTGTGCAGAAAGTCTCAGCGGGCGAAAGTCTGAACTGAAAACACAGTATCTGTTACGACAATCCTGTTAACCTGTCGTTACCTGCCAATTATACGGTTCTTTGTTTTAGAAATCCAGCTCAAAGAAACACGCTGGGAACTCCATTAGCAAAACCCATACTGGCTACTCCCAAGTATGAGTCGGGAATCTGCCAACAGCAGGAACACCAGTGCAGGCATGCCCAGAAAATTCCACCTGGAAGAGGGAGTTAAGTGGCACGTGGCAAAGTTGCCCTCTTGTCCTAATTGCCTAGTCTTGAGTTAAAAGTGTATTTTGTTCATTTTTTTTTTTTTAGGGAGATATTCCGGTAAGCCTTTCAAAGCCAGTTTCTACAAAGACTTCTCTTCTTCAGCCTGATTTCCTCTGGGGGTGAGGCTACCCGTTTACGGTTTGTCTAGAGGCGTGGCAGGTGGGAGAAGACTTCACCCAATGGAGTTGAACAGACTTCGAGACTGGGCCACCTGCTGGCTTTTCCTACCCAAATCTCCTGAAGCTCAGCCACAGTCCAGCCAGTGCTCTTGGCCTCTTGGTCTGATCTAGCGTGAAAAGAATGGGAGAGCACGAAGCCTGTGCAAACTCCTCCCCTCTGCGCCCCCCCCCCACGCCCACTATGCAGTGAGACAGGAATTCGATTAGATCAGAAAAATCCACTCCTATTCCTTTTACTGTACAGATAAGATTTAAAAAAATAAGTCTCTGTGATAAAGGCGTCTGGGTGGCTCAGTTGGTTAGGCCTCTGGCTTTGGCTCAGGGCATGATCTCAAGGCTTGTGAGTTCGAACCCCGCAGTGGGCTCTGTGCTGACAGCTCCAAGCCTGCTTTGGATTCTGTCTCCCTCTCTCTCTGCCCTTCCCCCTGCTTGAGCTCTATCTTGGTCTCTCTCATAAAAACAAACATTAAAAAAATTTTTTTAAAAAGTCTGTGACATAAATTCTAGTTTTCTAACGGAAAACGGAGCCAAGGCAAAGGTGGGGTGAGGGAGGAAGCTCCTTGAGTGGACGTTCAGCTGGAGGAGGGCCTCTGGCAGGCAAGCCTTGCGCGCTGTTGTATCTAAGCCCCAAGTACAGTGCTGGGCTCATCGTCAGTAGCAGGGGCTCAGTAAATATTTGTTGAATTAATAATTGATGTCAATATTAAATTTCTTCCTTATCCACAGCTGTCAAATTCATAAGGTTTCTCAGAGCACGGAAGGAATATAGGTTGCCCTAAAGCAAACCAACAAAAATAGCATTACTCTGAAAGATTCGTTTAGCACCTTAGTTACCACAAGTGCTCATTAGAGTTTTCTCTTTTCTTGAAGGTGTGCATTTGGCGGAGAGTGTGTAAGTGGGCTGTGAGCCTGGCCAAATGCCTTCTCTCTCCCATACTTGAAACCCTATTCTCCCAGGCTGAAGAGTAGATGACTACAGGGAAAATGTGACTCACAGCAAGTGTTGTTATTAAATCACCTTGAAGTGTCTCTTGTAAAAGATAACTCCCCGCATTGTAGAAACGTCTTTGACAAGAGAGGATTAGGGAGAAATTGCAATTACCTTGACATAAAGGAATGAATTAACTTTCCAACTTGCATTTTTGCAAGGCACAGATTCAAGCCGCTTGGAATATAAATACAGAATGCACTCACAATGGCTCGGGGCACTTGAAAATTCAAAAGATGGGCCAGGAGCCCCAAGATGCTAGGCAACTTCAGAGGTATTCCTCAGCACGGAGGGGATGCCTGCCTGGACAGAAACCGCCCGTGTAGTCTTGCCGTGTCTGCTCCTGTGTCAGCAGGGTGTAGAGGACAGTCAGGACTGACGCCTTCCTGGAGCTGATACATGCGGGCCGGGCTGCAGGAAATAGAGAAATGCCCTTCCCAGGTTTGACTTCCCCAACTGCCCATTGGCTACACTCAGATTTTGATGAACATTTACTGTGCCTGTGTTGGGCGGTGAGTAAAGGCAGTCTTGACTGCCCAAGGACTTGGGGAAGTCAGACACCCACTCAAGTAGCCATGAACCTCAGTCTACCATCTGTGCGCAGAAATACACACTTCGGTTTATCTGCTTGAACTACAAGCTGGCTAAGCTCTCATCTTGCCGGAGCAGGACGTTGCAGCTCCTAGGTTTGCACTGAGAGCCCAGGGCTTCTAGGGGATTCTGAGAACAGATAGGGCCTCTGGTCCCAGGTCCCCAGGAGCTACTGCAGGCATGCCTCTTGTCTCTCTGGCCTTAGATAGACATGGGGCTCAGGATGACAGGCGGCTCAGAAGAAGAATGCTGCTTTCATGCCGCCTGTGGGCACAGGGGTCCTCCCCAGTGCAGGGAAGGCCATGACTGGCTGCTGGCTTCCCTGGCGTGCCACTCAGCCGTCACTCTGAGGTCTATTCACTGCTCCCTGGGCACGGCCACACAGGAGGCTTCCACCTCAGGCATGGACAGACCACCCCTCCCCACACAGGGTAGGATAAGGGCCTGTCCTATCCTTGGGTGGTAGGAGAGCAAACGTCACTGTCCAGTTCCTGACGTATTTCATACTCTCCTCTAGCGTCTTCCTGTTCTATTCTTCACAGAAGCCATGCCAGTATAGGGCATCAGGTGGTTCAAAGGGCCAAATTCTGGGGTGCTTGGGGGCTCAGTCGGTTAAGTATCTGACTCTTGGTTTCCTCTCAGGTGATGATCTTACAGTTTATGGGATCAGGCCCCACACTGGGTTCTGCGCTGATGGTGTGAAGCTTGCTTGGGATTCTCTCTGTCTCTCTTCACCCCTCTTTACACTCCCCCACTCTTTCCTTCTCAAATATTTTTTTCCCCATAATATTTTATTGTCAAATTGTTTTCCATACAACACCCAGTGCTCTTCCCCTTAAGTGCCCTCCACCATCACCACTCCCTCTTTTCCCCCCTCCCCCTTCCCTTTCAACTCTCAGTTCATTTTCAGCATTCCATAGTCTCTCAAGTTTTGCATCCCTCTCTCTCCCCAACTCTCTCTCCTTCCTCCGCTTCCCCTGGTTCTCCATTAGGTCTCTCCTGTTTTCCTGCTAGACCTATGAGTGCAAACATATGGTTTCTGTCCTTCTCTGCCTGGCTTACTTCGCTCAGCATGACACCCTCAAGGTCCATCCACTTTCCTATAAAGGGCCATATGTCATTCCCTCTCATTGCCATGTAGTACTCCATCGTGAATATATACCACATCTTCTTGATCCATTCGTCAGGTGATGGACATTTAGGCTCCTTCCATGTTTTGGCTATTGTTGACATTGCTGCTATGAACATTGGGGTACATGTGCTCCTATGCATCAGCACTTCTGTCTCTCTTGGGTAGATCCCC
>PISW01013716.1:0-24737 GCA_004023785.1 Mungos mungo
GGGCTCGAACCCACAAACTGAGAGATCATGACCTGAGCTGAAGTCGGATGCCTAACTGAGCCACGCAGGTGCCCCTCATCCTCATTTTTGAAGAATGCTTTTGCTGCATTCAAGAAACTGAGTTAGTAGTTGTTTTTAACACCTTCAAGATGCAGCTCCTCGCCAGCGCTTCCCATCAGAGGTCCGTAGACACGTTCATCCTCTGTAGAATACGCCGTTTCTTTGGTTTGAGATGGTCTCTCTAACTCCGGGCTTCAGAGTCGCGGCGACAGGCCCGGGTTTGGTTTTCTTTGTATTTGTCCTCCTCCAGGTTTGCTGAGTCTCCGTGTAAGTTGGTTTTTCACCCAGTTTGGGAAGTTTCTGGCTGCTGTTTTTCCAGATACTTTTTCTGCCTCGTCCGGGACGTCAGGCATAGACCACTTGACCTGTGTGTGTGTCTTTCAGGGGTTAGCATCATTGATCTGTCTCTCATTTGCTAATTGCTAATTCTCCCTTGGGCGATCTCCAGCCTTATTTTCAAACCTTATTTCTATTAAATTTTTGGTGAGCTGGGGAGCTTAAACTTGAAAGATTTTGTAGCGTCTTTATAAAATTTTCTGTGGCTGATTTTCCACAACATGGAAACAGAACTTTTAAACCATAGTTTTCAAGTAAATTTTGGAAAGAGCTTTTTCCTTTTAGCCAGAGCCGCGGCCACTGCTGCTCATCTCGGCCCCACCGAAGCCAGCAGGGCTGACCCGCCTCGTCTCCCAGGCCGGGGGGCCGGCGGCCGGGGGTGGTTGGGTGAGCATGAGGCCACACTGGTCCCCAGCCCCCCGTGTCCTCCGTGTTCCTCCAGCAGCATCGATTCTTTCCTCTCCGGGTGTTTACTCAGTTTTTCTGCTTTTTGTAAAGCCCACTCACGATCCAGGGCCAGGCCAAAATCTTCCTCCTCGACACGTTCCTAGCCCGACCTCTGCTCATCTCTACCTTGTGTGCGTCCCTGCACTCAGCCGGTCAGAGGATGACCTCCCCGACTTGATGCCTGAACAGATGCTGTGAACTGTGCTCTAAGGCGTGGGGACTGTTGGAAACCCTGAGCCTGGCGGGGCGGCCACAGGGGGGCGCCGTGGAGAACCACGGTCTCCCCGCCCCCAGGCAGGCTCTTTCCCTTTCTCCCCTGGGTGCTCCCAGAAGCTGTGTCTGGAGGGCCTTCACGTGCAGCTGTCTGGGAAGGGGACAGCTGGAGAGGTTCAGTCACTTGGCCAAAGGCAGCAGCTAAGAAGCCGACGTAGGGCTGACGTCGAGATTAGAAACAAGCTGAACACCTCCAAAGTGACTTCGTGTCCCCCACGCTGTCCAAGCCTCTCAGTGTTTCTGCCCTTCCTGCTTGGAGACACGGGGTGATACGGTCCAGGCCTGAACCGACCCGACAGCTTCATGTTAGCACGGTGTACCCATGTGTCCTTTTTACATTTGAGATGCGAAACATTTTCTGTGTCCTCAGAAAGAAGGAATTGGGCATGTATGTGCATATAGGTTAAAATTTAAGCGTATCAGCAGTGTTTCTATTAGAAAATAGTACCTGAGTTTCTTGTGTTTCAAATGAAACATTTTCTGTTTTTTAAGTCCTCTCGACACCGAGTGTGGGGCTCAAACTCACAACCCCGAGATCAAGTGTCGCCTCCACGGACTGAGCCCGCGAGGCACCCCTGTTATGTTTTAAGTTTAGGAAACATTTGTCTTTTAAAAGCGTAGAACACCCTATGTTCCTAATTTCTATTTCCAGTATTTCTGCACCATCTTGACTGTTTCCATCTGCTGAATTTCGGGACTCCACAGTAGTAACGAAGTGATTTTTTTCTTATGTTGTGTATGTTAACATTTGTAAATAAGGATTTTTCTTATTTGCAGGTCCAGATTTATGAATTAGAGGAACATAAGATTGAAACCTGGAGGGGTAAGCACTGTTGGGCGTTAAAAATCTTTTAAGACCAGGAAGAAATGGTGTAAAATACGGCTTAGCTTTGCAGATCCTTTTCTCATTGCTTAATAAGTTAGGTAGTTGGGACATTTACTTCCATTTGCATCTTGAACAGTGTGCCATTGCTATATGGCACACACCGCCCACTGTTTAAGAGGGGACGCTGTAGCGAGCGCTCCGGGAGGCCGGGACCATGAACTACCAGTGCCCCGCCCGCTGGCCCCAGCGAGCCCCCACTCCGCACTGGGGATCACCCTCCGCGTCCACAGATGTGTCTCTCTGGAGACCACGCACCGGGCGGGTGCTTAAGATGAGCAAAAGCAAGGATCTGTTCTTCAGTTTAATAGTTATTTCTTTATAATGGAGAAACCTAGGCCAAATGAACCTTACGTTACAAGATTTGAATAAAAGATCATGAAAAATGAGCCCTTTTAAGCCACAGCACCTTTTCTGAACTGGAGCCATCTTTTAAATTCTGATATCACGGCTGTGAGTGTTCTGCCCTCGTGAGCCCCGCCATGCCGGAGTGACGGGCGGGGGGCGGGCAGAGGGCCCGTCGGTAGGACGGGACGGGACTCAGGAAGGCAGTGGACCGACATCGAGGAGGGGCCTTTGTAGGGTGTGCGGAGAAGAGCCTGGATAGAAACGGAGGGACCAGTAGACAGAAATTTCTTAATTAACAATTGAAAATCTGCTTGGAAAGATAAGCAGCCTTTGTGACTAGAAGCTGCAGGATCTGAACATCCGTTGGAATTCTCTGAAGGGCTAAGGGCTCTTCATTCCACGTGACGTGGAAGTTTCGCTAAGTGATACATTTGATTTATAATGGCTCTGTCAAGTCCAAGGACACAAAGTCCTCAGGGCTCTGTATCTTAGCACCGCCCATCAGGAAGTGAATATATAACTTAACACCAAGACACATACTCCTTATCGAATTCTGTTAAGTAACCGTTAGACCAAGATTGAAGGATAGTTAAGTTTGACCTTAGATGGTATTCGGTAGTAATAATGGTAACGTCAAGAGACTTTTTCACGCTCTCGGTATGGAAACGCCAGCGAGGCAAATGTCGCACAGGGGGTCTTTAGGAAGACAGTTTCTGCACGCTCCAAGGATCTCCCGGAAGCAGGTTCTGAGCATTCATCTGGGAAAATTAGACTTAAGAACATTTAAAGGACAAAGTTTCTTAGAACTTTTCTTTTCTGTCTTAACTTCCGAAAATTCGTTTTAAAGGATTTTGTGAACCTTCATCTCGTAAGGGTGATAAGAACTGGGTAGCATTCTGGTGACCTCTGCTGGTTTTGGGTTTTTTACATCAAATTGCTTGAATATTCTTCTCATTTTTACATCAATTGTAATACCGTTTTTAGATATTTAATCTTTCCATAGAGGCAGTGTCCTCAAAGTGCTTATAAGTTGTTTCAAATAGTCCTAACGATAATTTACCAGGGGTGTGCAGTACGTCATGTTTATTTGACTTTGGTTTTCAGTCCTTCTCATTGTTATCTGTAAATCAGAGAGCAGTTTAATTTATGTAATAGTTACAAACAGCACGTGGGTTGTTACTAATTGCGTATTTTCTCTCTTATAAAAACAGAGCTTTATTTACAAGAAACATTTAAGCCTTTAGTGAATATATCTCCAGACGCAAGGTAAACTTGTAAAGTTTTTCTCCTTTGAAAACATTCCTTTAGATTCTTGTTTCATTTCCCCGATTGCTGGATTTTTCACCTAGATAGGGGCCAGCCTCCCTCATCTCAAATACCAAATTCAGTAAACTCAGAGGCACTAGAAGCCAGCCATTGTCTGTCCAGATAACGGGCTGGGAGGATGATCAGATGAAGCGGTTTTAAAGTCCGGATCCCCGGCCGCAGAAACCATCCAGGGACCTTGATAACCCCGCCCACCCCCGGGCTCCACCTCTGACCTGCTAGATCCCAGCCTTTGGAGGAAGGTGCCCAGGAAGGTGCATTCCGGCAGCTCCCCCCCCCCCCCCCCCCCCCCGGGCCTTCGAGAGCCCTGCGGTTGAAGGTCGGTCTCTGTTAGACGGTGTGGGTCAAGGTCGCCGGGAGTCCCCAGCACCTGCGTTTTGATGCAGGCCTTCTCGGGCAGCTCTGGTACATTGCCCCGTTGAGTGGAAACGTTCTTAAAGCCAGAAGCACTGGCGAGAAATCATGGAATACTAATTTCGTATTATTCCCAAATCCTTAAAAAATAAAAAAAAAAACCCACCTCCCGGTTGGCAGTCCCTGGAGTGGGGGGAGTCGGGGGGGGCAGAGCAGCGCAGAAGGGCGCTGGCGGTGTCACTTAGCAGACCCGCAGGCTCGCCCCTATTTCTCAAGCAGCAGCGATAAACACCGGCTAGAAACTGGTCTCCTGGAGATCGGTAGCTCGCACTGGTATCTGAGACTCACACAGATGGAAAACTCAAGACACCTGCTGAGACAGCCCCCCCCAATCTAAAACGTCCCCCCAAACACTGCTTGGAGTCCAGTCAGCCTTGTATTGCTGTGACCCGAAAACACTGCAGATGCTTCGAAAGCCGGGGTGGTCCAGAGCGTTTTACGTTTTTCTTTAAAGCCTCCTAACGACTCTGATGGCTTTTCCCACAGCCTCTTCGATGCTGTTTACTCGTTGATCAAAAATAAAATCCACAGATTGCCAGTTATTGACCCTATCAGTGGGAACGCACTTTACATACTTACCCACAAAAGAATCCTCAAGTTCCTGCAGCTTTTTGTAAGTAGTTCTGAGTGTTTCTAAAGCCGTAGTTGCACCTACTGTGACTAATTTACTTCAGGTAGATCGGCTCCCGTCGCCCTCCGTACAAGTGGTTCGTGTTGGAATTGCGCACGTGAGGCGGTCTCCGTGGTTCCTCGGCGGCAGCTTCTAGCCTACTGCATCCTCAGAGTCGATCCCGAGCACAGAGCACTCGCCTTTCAGTGCAAGGATCAAAATACTAAACCCACCAGGAGTTCTCTATTTAAGTTAGAATGTTCCAGCACCTAAAATGTGAGGGCGGTAAAGCAATTTGCAAGTCCGTCCGATTGAGAAACCGCTACATGAGGCCCGCCGCGCCGTGTTTACTTAGAGCAAAGGGCCTGCGACGCCTCACTGGTGTGCCGGTTTGGGAAACATTCCAAACGTGCGGACCCCAGGACGGTCTTACCGTGAGTTACAGCAACAGAATAAACCCAAAGCGAATAGGATTTTGGCACGAGAACACCCTGTTGGTCCAAATTCAGGCTGTGTTATCGGTAGGTTTTCTCAACTGCATTTGAAATGAGACGTCTTCCCAGTCATCCCTGACATCGGCCCCTTGAGTCAGTACCAAAAGCTCCGAAGGACCAGAGTTTTTACCAGAGGGCTTAGATTTTTCCCCTTCGGAGTACGTGCCCTGAGTGCGCAGTTAGCAGTAGTTGGTCAGCCAGGACCAGGAGGCGGCCTCGGTCGTGGTCCCGAAGAGACGGCGTGAAGACGTGTTGCTACAGAGGGCGGTAGACGTTACAAATCCCTCAGATGAGCGTCCCCGCCTCCCGCCGCGTCGGGGAGTAAAGCAGCCTCCGCAAGGCCAGGGCTCCGTCTCCGGCAGCCCGGCCTCGGCCCGGCCGGACAGAAGCCCAGGGTCCCTAGTTGGGAGAATCAAGCCAGCCCTGTCCTTTCATAGTTCACGCGTGAAACTCCCGCTCTCCACGGTTAAGTAACTGCTAACAAGGAGGGTCGGGACTTTACAAAGGAGCAGGCAGCAGAGAGTGTAGGGGACAGTCAGGGACGGAAGGATAGTGCTGGGCAGTGTCCCGTGTTGTGTGCGGGTCCTGGGTCTGCTGTGAGCTGGACGGGCGGTCGCCTCAGTGTCCCGGGTGGGGCCGTGTGTCCAGGGCCCCCAGGCGCCAGGCTCTTAGTCCATCCCCCCACCTTGGGTGAGTGACCCCCCGAAAGTACAGTAATCGCAGAGCTGAGTGCCCTGAAGCCTTTGTGACGTGTCCTGAGCACCTCACATGACACATGGTCCCCGCCTCCACCCCCTCAGGTAGGTGTTTCTGTGAATCCCCGTCCTCCAGGCGGTGAGACTCTGCGGGGGAGCGACACTGCCCGCTCGCTGCTGACGGGCAGCCTCCCTGGGCCTCCCTGCCTCCACAGCCCCCTGAGCGGGCGGTGCTGTGGCTCAGAGGGTTTGGCTGCCCCGTGTCTCGTGGGTGTCACCGGTTGAGCCCAGCCCGTTTTCACGGCTGCGCCGCTGTGTTGTAACCATCGGCGGCTGGGGGCCTTGGTCGCCCATAAACAGTAGAGGAGGGCCCGCTGCCTTATATTTGGGCCAATATGGTAATTAAGTCATGCTCTTAGAACATTCACCTGGAGGTTTCCAGACGAAAGGACAGACCTGCACATTTCAGACCCTGATTTTTACTGAACCGAGAGCACTGAGGAAAAGTTGACAGTTAGCCTGAGCGTACAGTGCGGGACGGGCCGGACGACCTAATAGGTCTTTCTTTTTTTTTCTCTAAATTTCTAGGATTCTCATGATTTGAATATTGATGAACTCTTTGACTTGAACATTTTGTTTCTTCTAATTGTCCATCTTTTCCTGATAATTATAAGGTACAGCAGGAGGACGGAATCAACCGTGCCCTTTACACAAGGTGGATTTTTGAAACCGTAGACCTTATTTTGTCTTAGTCAAACCTGACCCCAGACTCTCTCTCCTGACGTCTCCCTCCTCCTCTCCAACAGCCCTTGAAAAGAAAGCGAACTCTTAAAGGTCCTTGTAATTCTGTCGGGTTGGCTTGTCCGTGCCCCTCGCAGTCACGAGGCGGAGAGTCCGCGGGCCGCGGGGGGCGGGGTGAGGACCAGCTGAGCTCAGCCGCCCTCAGACGCTCTCTGGGTTTGGAAACTCGCAGGTTCTTGGTAGACAGTCCTTAATGCCCACAGCAAGACCAGGAGTTTAAGGTACATGTCGGGATCCTTGGTGCCTGTGGGTCCTAATTTCCAGAGACCCCTCGTCCCTCGGTCCACGCTGTCCGTGGGTGAGGGGAGGGGAACGTCACACCGTGTGAGCGGCTCGCAGCATCTTCCTGAGCCGTTACAGAGACGCTTAGACCCGCAGACCGGTTTGAACACAAGCTGCGGTTCCTATGGGTCTCGGTTCCGTGTCTGTGCGGACAGCCGGGTAGATGGTTAGAAAACACCAACTTTAATCTGTGACACATCGTGTTTTGTTTCCCGTGTGGACACGTGAACACGGAAAAGGCCTGCTCGGGGTCTAGAGCCCGTGTGTTTCTCTCCGCGCTTAGATGTCTGACATGCCAAAGCCTGCCTTCATGAAGCAGAGCCTGGACGCCCTGGGCATCGGGACCTACCACAACATCGCCTTCATCCACCCGGACACCCCCATCATCAAAGCCCTGAGCATCTTCGTGGAAAGACGCGTGTCGGCCCTGCCCGTGGTGGACGAGTCAGGTCTGTGGGGGGCGTCACACAGAGACACACCTTGTCTCCTTGGGGCAAACCGATGGCCAATCGGTCCACAGATGGGAGGGGACGGTGGGGGGGCGGGTTGACAGTTTCAGATGCGGCGGATCCAGGAGCACCGCAAGCCCTCGGGTTAGCGAGACTTTACCCTGGCTGATTTTCACACTTTTGGTAAAGATGGGGATTCGTGTCCGTTTAAAATCAGACAAGCTTGTTAATTCAGCAGTTCTCAGTTGCTAGCGAGCATCTGGCTAAGACTGATTTTAAATGTTATTTCTTGTCTCCAAGACCTGTTTTTTTCCTAATGTTTGTTTTCATTTTTAGGAAAAGTCGTAGATATTTATTCCAAATTTGATGTCATTGTAAGTATTTTTCATTTTGTTGCACCCGTCGGCTAGAATGCATTTAAAACAAGTTCATTAATCTGTGTGCGCTTTTCCCTAATTTACAAGCTTTTGTGAATGTGAGGACCGGAGAACGCGCGCTGACGTTCCCCGGGCTAGCGGTGACTAACGTGTTAGCGTTCGCGGCTCGCCCAGTCCGGGTGTGGTCTACCCATCACTACAGCCCGTGTCAGCACCCCAGGTGGCCCTGTTTCCGTGTGCGACATGTCATTTATCCCGCCGACAGGCGTGTGCTCAGCACACACAGTAATTCGGGGGTCCCTTCCGGGGTTATAATCATCTCATTGTTTGCTGATTGGAAACAACTATTCTAAGAAAAGAGCAAATATATTAGAGTTATTTAAAATTTTTCATGTTTATTTTTGAGAGAGTGTGTGTGTGCAGGAGGGAAGAGGCAGAGAGAGGGAGACAGAATCTGAAGCAGGCTCCAGGCTCTGAGCTGTCAGTACAGAGCCCGACATAGGGCTCGAACCCACAAACTGCAAGATCATGACCTGAGCCCAAGTCAGACATTCAACTGACCGAGCTGCCCAGGCTCCCCTACATGACAGTCATTTAAAGCCCTGTTTTTAAGGGGCCTGTTTTTGAATCCCTGGTCTAAATCCACTAAATGTAATGCCGTATCTTTCTACCCAGTGCTTCCCCTGCCCAATTCATTTTAGATGCACTTCTTGAGAGTTTTCTAGTATCTCTAAGAAGGGACCTGAAATTCTGGTCGCCCCAATCATGCTCATCATTTTTTGCTCTAACATTGATCCCAGCATTAAATAGAACTTTGCAGCTGCCTATCATTCCACTTATTCTGAACAGAACACACATCAAAAGATCTGCCAGTTAGAGTTTGGTTGGGTTGGACCCTCTGAGGCGGAAGCCACAGGGATCTGCGGGGGCTCGTCTGGCCTGTGCTTCCTCTGTGGGCTTGATCCCGGCGACAACCTTGCCCCGGGCAGGGGCTCACAGGGAGAGAGGTCGTCACAGGCACCCTTCACAGATGTCAGTCTAAGGCGGGGGGGGGGGTCTTCTGTAGGACACG
This sequence comes from Mungos mungo, assembly GCA_004023785.1. Taxonomy (NCBI): domain Eukaryota; kingdom Metazoa; phylum Chordata; class Mammalia; order Carnivora; family Herpestidae; genus Mungos; species Mungos mungo. The sequence goes on from PISW01013716.1 coordinate 8,868, forward strand.
CGGTCAGACATGAACAGGGGGCTTCGTAACTCAGGAAAGCCTCGAAGCTTCGAGGACAGTTAACGATGCAGTGACAGGGCTGAGGGCGCGTTTTACACCGCGTGATGGCGCTAACTTTAGATACACGGGGTCTTAAACCTCAGGGCGGTGTAAACGTGCAGATCTCAGTTAGTCAGGGGAGCGGGAATACCAGCACACAGTCCCCTGTCACTTGCTCCAGAACCTCGCGGCCGAGAAGACCTACAACAACCTGGACATCACGGTGACCCAGGCCCTGCAGCACCGCTCGCAGTACTTCGAGGGTGTCGTCAAGTGCAGCAAGATGGAGGTCCTGGAGACCATCGTGGACCGGATAGTGCGGGCCGAGGTGAGGGCCGGGCCCCCTCCCCTCCCACCCCTGCCTGCGCTCGCGGCGCCGGCCAGCGCGGCAGCCTCGGTGCCGTCGGGCGCCGTGCTCCCCCCGTGACGCCTGGCACGCAGTAGGTCGCCTGCAAATGCTCAGGGAACCGAACTGATAAGTGCCGATCTCGTAGTTGAGTCAAACCGGTAGGAAACGGCCATGGCTTAACAGGCACGTAATTAAGAAATGTCCCCAGCGCTCTAGGTCTGTGGTGCAGCTGCAGCCAAGGGGATGCGCCGCCAAACAGCCTTTGATCTTCTTACGTTAATTCTCTGTCTCCCGACTTAGTAGTGGGGGGTCTCCTGACCCTCGGTGCTCCGCCGCCGTGAACCTGAGCGCTCTGGGTGCACCTCGGGTAACACGGCCGGTAAAAGGTGAGCGAGGTCCGCGCCTGACGGGTCTAACCCAGGACCCCCGCTCCCGGGGTCGTTTCTTCCCTGCCTCCCGAGACGGGGAGGGCCGTGTCAGCCCGTTTATCACTCCCCAGGACGGGAGGAGCAGCCCCAAAGTAGGCCGAATCAGGTCATAATGATGATGATTACCATCTGCTTTGGTAATTCTCGTTATAAACGGGAGACTACAGTCCATGAAGAAACATCCCTGAGCGTTTCTTAGGCTCCGAACAGGCGATCTTAAGGTTCCACGTGAAACAGGGCTTGCGCCCTCTCGGAAGCCGTCTTGGAGGAACGCCGCCCTGTTTGCGTCCTTGCCTGTTGCAGACGTCCGCCCTGCCCTGGGCTCCCCTGAGGGGACCCCACGCCCCCAGCTACCGCGGTCACAGCTTTCGAGACGTATTTCACTAGAATCTCCATATGAACGCTTCGCCCTTCTGCTCGACCTTACTATCCATCACTCTTGTTCTCCAAAGAGTTTTCATTGACACAGGAATACATTTTAACTTTTTACTAAAGTCCATAGGATCACGGGCCTTTTGAAGATCGGAAGCAGAAATAGGTAAGATCTCTCTTCCTATGTATAAGGACAAGGGACATCCATGTGATGGAATCCTTCATAACAATGAGAGATGTTCTAGAAGATACGGAAAAAGCATGAACCATGTATTACCAAGAGAAAAAGCCACTGACTACACACAGCATGAGTGTAATCATGGAGACGCACATGCAGGTGTGGAAAGAAGGCCGGAAGCCCCACCGCGCAGCAGTGCGGGCGGCCGGCCCTGGGGGCGGAGTTCCGGTCACCGTGGGGAACGCAGGACCGGGCTGCTCGGCCCTGAGCGCTCGTGTTTGAGCACATGTGACTCTCGGGTTACAGAAAAACGTAATTGGCATGTCTTTTCAGCACATCTGGCAAGCAATCGAAATTTCGTTGTAATAGGAAATAGGTCATTGAGGGAAAAGGTGTGATTTAACACTTCTCAAGCTCTCTGTTTTGACTTTTCCCCACTGAAATAATTTCCTTCCCCAGAGAACTCTTTGCTGGGGCACAAAGGCCAGTTTTAGCCTCAGTACAGTTCCAGGGGAAGGGGGTACAGTTTCGGGGGAAGGAGGGCCGTATCAGCAACGATTTAGCGCATTTATAGGACATCAGTATCACACCAGAATTTTCTCTAGTTTAGACCGAGCAACAAATGACAAGAAAATAATTTTGGTAGTCATTTCTGCCTGGTAGCGTTAATTCTCTGGGCGAGATGGCCACCCTCTGACCTTCGGAAGTTCAGAAAAGAGTTATTTAATTAGCATTATTGAACGTTAACAGCAAAATGCGTCCAGTATAAACTAGAAAGCCCTTGCTGATCCCAGATACAAGCCATCATTATAATTATTGAGAATTATAGGAAAATAATTGTTATACCACAGGATTATTGAAGACCCTGAGTTTTTTTTTTTTGAGAAACTTTTAAAGTTTATTTAAGTCACCTCTGCACCCAACATGGGGCCCAAACTCATGACCCTGAAGATCAAGAATCACCTGCTCACCCGCCTGAGCCGCCAGCCTGGCACCCCTAGAGAGACTTTTAAAAGTTAACATTGTCATGTGAAAGAGGACAAAAGTGATTTTTTTTTTTAACCCAAAGCAAGCAAGGACGTAAAGAGCATCACCAACACGGTACCAGAGACAAATATAGAATTTCCTTCCCTTCCTGTCTCCTTCCTGCGGCCCCCCACGGTGTGTGTGGCCAGGAACTGTCACCCGGGGGAAGAGGACCGTCTCCGAGGGAACCAGCGGGCAGGTGGCTGCCCCAGCCGCGTTCCAAAGCTCCGAAGCCGGAGTGTCAGAAGCCTGCGCGTAGCCTGTCTCAATCACCGTTCGCTTCTCCTCCGGACTGAGCAGATGATACAGAAATTCCGTAGAGAAAAGACTATGGAAACAGGAAGAGCGGTGACCCGTTTTGTTCCACTCTCATTTGGTTGGACGTCTCGCCCACGTAAATCAGTCTCTGGAAATACTAGGAACAGATCCAACTGTACAACACGGAGAGCTTCCGTGTAAGAGATCACGGCTACGTTGTGCACACGGTTTGGGTTGTATCGCTCGGACGTTCCTGTGTGGACAACGGCGGGGCGCGGCCAGCTGCCGCCACAGTGGTGAAGACCCCGTATTCTTCCTTAGCGCCAGGACCTCTCGCGGTTCTGTGCGCCGCTTCCGTCCCTCGGCTGTGGGACGTGTCTGTCGTACTAACGCGCGTCATGAACTCCGTGAACTCTGACCCGCCACCCACTTCCCTCTTGTTGCAGGTGCATCGGCTGGTGGTGGTGAACGGGGCGGACAGCATCGTGGGCATCGTCTCCCTGTCGGACATCCTGCAGGCCCTGATCCTCACGCCCCCAGGTACGAGCGCCGGCGGCTGGCGCTGCCCTCCACGTGCAGGGAGGGGGAGCCGGGAGGGGGCCTCGCCAGCACGCACAGAGCGTGGCTCCTCGGGCGCTGCTCTGTAAACCGTCTTCGCTTTGCGTGTGGTTCGTCTCTGCTGTCCTGCTCCGCTCGGGTGAGAAGAGTTTGTAGAAAGGATGCTTAGGAGCATCCCGTCAGCGGGCAGCTGCGCCTGCATCACCGAGGGTCCGGTGCCCGTCCTCACCCTTCCCGTTCAGAAGTGAAGATCCCTTCAGTTTTGCTTTATTTTGAGGATGACCACCTAGGAACCCAGGAGGGAAATTCTTTGCTCCACTCTTAAAAAGCTTACTAGGGTTTTGAGTATATAAAACAGAAGATCTGAACACAAACTTTTTCCATTAACAGGGCATGGAAATTGCATTATCTTTCAAACAGCCTTGGTGGCTGACCTTCTTTTGTGCCAGACCAGCTCTGAGCAAGCACTCAAGCTGGAGCGAGCAGGGGGAGGGGAGGAGGGGGCTCCGGAACAGAGGGGTGCCGTGTGCCATGTTTAGTGGTGAGAGGCGGGTTGAGGGGTCCTAAAGGCTCCAGCCCTCTCTTCCCCCCCCCAACCCTACTCCTCCCCTTCCCGCCTCCATCAAGTACAAACCGTCCAGCCGTGGGCCAACTCACCTGTGCCAAGACGGGCCGAGGCCGCAAAGTGACGTGTGCTTTGAACTCTGAGAAGTCAAAGCGTGCGCGCCCTAAGGTATTGATTTCTCCTCGGTTCCGAGATCAGACTAGCCAAGCCCAGTTTCCAATTGGTTTCCAACCGACGATGCTCATCTTAAAGGAGTCCCTGCCACCAACGAGAACGGTCACCTTCTCTGTGTGCGAACACCCAGGACAGGACCTCGGCAGAGAACCAGCACCAGGAGGGGGTCCACGGACTCGGAAACCTGGAGACGGGGCCTCGAGCAGTGATTCCAGTGGCCAGTGTTCAGGAACCTGGAACTCAGGATAACCTTCGTCACCACGGAACAGCCACACAAGGACTCTGTGACTGACCCTAGTACTTGTAATAAGTGCAAACCGGAAATAAACCCAGACCCCTAGCAGAAGGCTAGGCCGACGGCACCACACCCGTGCCGTGGGTGCTCCCCGGCTGGCAGGGGCCTCCCGAGGATGTTCTTGGCCTCACGCATGGCCTTGGGCAGACAGGCGAGACCCCCACCCCTACCGAGAGAATGTGCTCACGCTCCTGTGCAAGCTGCACAGCTCCCCCATGCACACAGGGAAGGGCCACGTCGAGGGCAGGCCCAGCCTTGGAGACAGGGCCCCCGACTTCCCGGGCAGCTGGCCGGCGCCGGGGCACTCGTTTGCCCCGCAGGGTCACATTTCGGCCCCGGTGTCCTGTGGCCAGGAGTCTGCGCATCGTGAACCCCCGAGTAAACTAATCCCAGTCTTCAGCCTCTACGCTAGTGTCACAGACCCTGAGGGTGAGAACAGTGGCCGGAGCGCCTGGCTGGCCACGTCGGTAGAGCATGCGACTCCTAACCTCAGGGTTGGGAGTTTGAGCCCCACACTGGGCATCGAGATTACTTTAAAATAGTAAGTGAAAATGTTTAATAAAGAAAACAGAGGAGAACGTTGGACTGGAGGAGTTTACATTTCCATCCACGTTTGAGATTTTTAAAATTCCAAGTCGTTAATACTCCCCTGTGGGGAGGAACCCTGGTCCACAGCCGGAATTGGTGTGTGCGTTACCATAGGAATAAGTTCTAAAGATAGTAGTGGAGTTGGAATTCTCTGCAGCAAAGCGTGTAGAACCTATTTAGGAAAAATGCTCCACGGCCCTAATCACCGGATCAGGAGAGAACATTTGGAGACCACACGCCCCGCCCGCCTCCCTTCAGCAGCCCTCCAGACGCGCTCCCGTGAGAGACGGCGCCGCGCAAGCATCGGAGGAGGGCTCCGGCCTCGCTAGCCTGACCCCCGTGTCCCCCGGGAGCTGCCCCTGGCAGGCTGCTCGTCCAGCCAGCCGCCAAGCGAGCAGGCCAACACGGGCCCCGCGTCCTCCCGGACTTACTCTGATTGGAACCAGACCCTAGGGGAGGCCAGCTGTGGGCGGCAGGGCGCCCCGGCCAGGGCCCGCGCCGCCGGGTGGGATCATCGGTGGGAGGCGCTATGAGAAAGCATCCGCTGTGGCGTGAATAAAAGCCACCAGTGGCCACTCACCAGCTAGCGGACGTGGTCCTCCGTCAAGGAGACCCGGATTCGACAAAGGAACGTTTTCTGTGTGGTAGCAGCTCCTTGTAAAACGTGGGCCGTTGGGCGGATCCAAGCACGTGCAGCCAGCGAACACGTAGCCGGCCAAGTGTGAGCTACAGGTGTCCAGCCCCTCATATTCGATAGATTGCTCATCTCTTTCAAAAGTCGTCTTGCACCTGAAAACAGGAGAAGCTGCTGAGAAAAACAGCGCCCCCGCCGGCGTTTGGAGATACACCAGCCAGATGGGGGGAGGTGCCCGTGAACGTGTTAGAGCGCGTTTGTTAAACACTTAGGGAGGACACACAGGCACACCCCGGGATCCCGCGGGCTGGGGTGCGGGCCCCTGCGGTGCAGTGACTGCGGGAGGGGGGCCTGGGGAGAAGCGAGCGGGAGGACCATGCCGGAGGCGCGTCTGCACCGCGGCAGGGGCTGGGGTGCCCCCCGCGCTGGGTCTGAGACCACAGCGGACGCGCCATCGGGAAAAGAGAACCCGCGAACCGCCAGCCTTGCTCTTGGGGAGTCCTGATCTTCCTGCTGGTGGGGGTCTTGCCTGAAGGGGCGGGGGGCGCTGATGGCCCAGTGGCTGCGTGGCGGCTTGAAAGACAACAGCGGGGACGTTGGCCACATGGATCGGATCGGCTCCTCCCATGATGGTCTCGGGCGATTTCTCTGTGGCATGCGGGGCCGTGTGAGAGCATTTTACCCCGAGGAGCACTTCTTCCAGACCTGGGTCTGTCCCCCCACACCTGCTGCCGCCTCGTCGACCAGGCTGAAGGGACGTCCCAAGTCCTTTGTGACCTGGCCCGGCTCTCAGGGGCCCTCGGGGTTGCAGGGTGGTCGCTGGGCGCTGGCCTCAGCCTCAAGTCACCGGCCACATCAGCACCTCACAGAGCAGTCAGCCTGGCCTTGGGACGGTCCTGGCCGGCACCTCCCACGACAGCTGGTGTGTGCACAGTGAGGACGTGCAGTGCCGGCCCCACATCAGTGCTCCCAGCTGGACCTGCTGGAGACCTTGGCGCTCACCCGCCCCCTCCCCGCCATGCTGTGGAGACGGCTCCTCCGCCCCCACCCCCCAGCTTCAGGCTTCCCCTCTGCAGCCGCCTCCCGTCTCTCCACCTTCATGGCATTGAAGAGAGTTAGGGCCGGCTCTGGTGTCAGGGAACGTATGGCCGGTGGGATCCTCTGTCCAGACCCCTGCCTCGTCCTCCAGGCCAGCAGGGGGGGAGGGGGGCCGTGCTGCCGCCTCACCATTGTGGGGTCCCCGGAGCCGCGCTTTGCTTTTCCTTCACGAGCTTTTCCTTTGCGTTCACAGCGGGGCTCGCTGTTGGGTGAAAGAGACCGAGCTTTGGACATCGCTGGGTGGGACTGTCTCTAGCTTTCCATACAAAGTACAAGGTGGGCGACCCTTCCTTTACATGAAAACCTCAGCCGTGAGGGGCCCCCGCGGGGTTGTTACCTTGGCCTCACTTCAATACTTTTCTGTCTCGGGGACCAGGGGGCCCCCCCGAGGAGAGGGAGAGCAGTGGGGGAAGGGCCAGGGAGCGGCTGGAACACATAACAGTTACGAAGTTGCGCCAGCAAACAGTTACCGTAGCAACAGAGGTCCCGGATTGCAGTGACAGGTGTCATCCTGAAAGAGTTTGAAACACGGGGAGAATCACCAAAACGGGGCAGGCACGCAGAACAAACGCTGTTTGGAAGATGGCCCCAGTACACGTGCGCACGCAGGTGACAACAGGCCCTCAGTCTGCAAGGACCAATCACCGCGGGCGCAGGGAGCCACAGCGAGGCCGCACTGTCACGAAGACACACGCATTCACTTTTAAAGACATTCGCACCAGAACCCTCCTCTTTTCCAAATTAAATCTTGGGTATTTAACACCCAGGACACGGAGCACGGACTAGAAGCGGGCCGCCCTGTTGGGCGGGGGCGAGGAGCCACCAGTTCCTCCTCCGCCTCTAGGGTCCAGAACCTTCTCCTACGGCGGAGCACGGGTGAGAACCGCCCAGGGATGTCCCCCCTCCCCCCCTCCCCCCACACACCGTGTCTTTATGTTGTTTGAAGCTTCCGTTTTCCGTCTCTGACAGGTGCCAAACAAAAGGAGCCGGAAATGGAATGACCGCTGTGGGCGGAGGAGCCCCGGTGGGAGAACGTGAACAAAGATCCCGGGTCGCACTTTGCCTCGTGAACGCTGACCGTGACCGAAGGCAGCACAGCGGCAGAGAGCGTGTATCAGGGTTTAGTGAGGGGTACTTTTTTTCCAGTGATGCTGAAACAGCCTAAGGAACCGATTTCAGTGTGTGAGGACCCGGGCTCGCCCTCGAGGACTGCTCCCGGACCTTCGTCCGAGCGATTTCAATGCTGTATGTTATTAAAGTGCACTGTGTCCTGAAGTTTCTATTATTTTTCATTTCAAAGGAGTCACTGGTCTGGAACAGGGAATCGGACATAAGGCGAGCGCAGGGCCTCTCGGACCTAGTGCCTTGTGTCAGGACACGTGATCTGTCACCACTGTGGCCCAGGACAGCTGGGGCCACACGGTGCTGGGGCGTGACAGTCTCTGGACCTTTACCAAATCAGTTTTGTTTTCATTAGGTTTGTCAAACCGTTGTAATTTGGATATAAATACTTTATAAAGCTTCCACGGCAGTTTTCTGTTCAAGCGTCTGTTCTGAACTGCGGTGCACACAAAACCGCCGACTCCTTTATTTATTTTTACTCTCGTGCAGTTTGTTTTTTGTTTTTTGTTTTTACACATCTTGGTGGCGGAGCTTCCTCCCACCCACTAATAAACCACCGGTGGTTATTTTCAAATGGCCAACTTCTCACTTAGATTTGGATCCGGAAAGCATAGGACTTCTAAAACAGCCACTGTTGGAGGGGGGAAGCCGAAGGTTCTACAAGCAGGTGTGAGCGCGCCCGCGCGGCAGGGCAGGGGCGGCGGTGGCGAGCAGCCCGAAGGGGTCTGTTCTCCTCGTGTACCGGACGTGAAGTCCTGAGGTTTGTGTGGTTGCTGTGACTGTCCCCATAAACCCCGCCGCGGCACAGGCCGCGTGGCTCAAGAGAACCATGTTTCCTGACGTAAGTGCTCTGAAAATGTCCACACTGTGTATATAGGAGTATAGTTTGGTCTTTTTTGTTTTGGGTTTTTGGGTTTTTTTTTTTTGGCAGATTGAAAGATTAAAATAAATGTTATTATTGACTATTTTGTTCAAGAAGTTCTTTAAAATACCACTTGTTTTAGCACATTATTAATTAAAAATCTGCATGAAGTTTCCTGCTTAGCTATTTCTCCCCAAGTGAAGGAGAATATGAGTCCTCACATCCCTTTTTCCATCAGCAGAGGGGAAAAAAAAAAACCTGGGGATCCTGGCTGGATCGGTTGGAGGAACATGTGACTCTTGATCTTGGGCTTGTGAGTTCGAGCCCCACATTGGGTGTTCATATTACTTAAAGTCTTGGGGTGACTCAGTCGGTTGAGTATCTGACATCGGCTCAGGTCATGATCTCACAGTTTGTGAGTTCGAGCCCTGCACGGAGCCGATAGCGCAGAGCCCACTTTGGATCTCTCTCTGCCCCTCCCCTGCTCGTGCACACTCTCAAAAATAAATAAAAAACATTAAAAAATAATAATAAAATCTTGGGGCACCTGGGTGGCTCAGTCGGTTAAGCATCCGACTTTAGTTCAGGTCATGATCTCACGGTTTGTGGATTCGAACCCCGCAATGGCCTCTGTGCCAACAGCTCGGAGCCTGGAGCCTGCTTCCGATTCTGTGTCTCCCTCCCTCTCTGCCCCTCCCCCGCTCACGCACATACTTTCTCAAAAAAAAAAAAAAACACATTTTTTAAAATTAAAATCTTTAAAGAAGAAAAAGAACAATGGCTCACAAACTTTCTCTCCATTATTAAATAGACTATATTCGATTAAAGACGGACTCACAGATTTTCTTCTGCTGTCCCGTTCCGGTTCCTAGTCAGGCCAACCGTGAGAGAACACACGTATAGCGACAGTTGCGGTTGTGACTGAGGTCAGCGGTAATATTGGGGAGAACGGAAACACTCACACAGCTGCTAGAATCACAGTTTTGAAACTCAGAACATCTGCTGTCAGTCGGCCCCGGGTTTGCGACGCGGCCACGCAGTACTTTCTGTGCCTGTTCCGCTTCAGAAAACCGCGCGGGGCCATTTTCAGAGAGACGTGCTCCCGGTCTCTCTTCCCACGAGGCACCCTCGGTCCGGCAGGCCTCTGGCCGTCGGCTGGGCAGGGCTGGGCACACATGCCCGGCGCAGCTAGGAGCACCTGCACCAATGAGGCACCAGCGCGGGTGGCGAGGTGGCCACTTCTCAGCCGCAGAGCTGTTCCCTACGAGTTAGCATTTTGTTCCAAGTGAGAAAAGACTGGGTTCCAGGAAGTGTGCTTCTCCGCGCCCTTCTAGAAACAAGGGAAAGGGGCGCTGGAAGAATCCCGATGAAAGAAGGACTCTCAGGGAAAAGCCTAGACGCCCGAGAAAATCCACCTGGAGCCCTTGCTGGGTGTGCCCCAGGTGTCCGCAGCGTCCCGTCCCCGCCAGGTTCCCAGGGCCCCCCCGCCGCGTGGCAGGGTCGCTGCGCACCAGCGGCCACGGACGCCCCAACGAGGAGCCCACGGCCCCCAAAGGCTTGCCAACGACTGACGGGTGACGAATGTGAAAGCAACAGCATATCACAAACACCACCTGTTCCCAAAGTGGGGCGGGCGTCCGTCCCGAGTTACAATCTAATCTCTAAGGAAAACTGAACGGATTTATTGAACTAACATTTCTTGCGTTTTCCTAGAGAAGCGTCTGCGTTGAGCAGACAATCCTCTTAAGCCAGCTGGTTCTCAGCCGGGAGAGATTGGCGACCCCCGGGGGGGCACATTTGGCAAAGTGGAGACGCGTGTGCTTGTCATGATGGGGATGTGCCGCGGGCACCTGGTGGGAGAGACCACAGACGCTGTGCACGAGCCCCCACGACACACGAGCCCCAGCCCAAGGTGTCAGCAAGTGAGGAGGTTAGAAACTGCCCCGAACAACGGACAATCCTGTGGGTGTTTCGGTTTCCTTCGTCACTTCCTAACTGAATCCCTCTGTCTTTGGGGGTGGGGGACGGAAAACCTGAGCAGGCGGCCTTTCTGGGAAAGGGGACGATCAAAATAACCCACAGGTAGATTTCGTATGTTTAATTCCAAGGCACTTTCCCCAAGAAGGGAATTTTGTTTTGCATAATTAGCCCTCTCAGGAGAAAATTCCAACCCTCAGGGAAATACTTGGAAGGGAAGTTTCACTGTTATTTTCTTTTCATAAAGAAATCGACAATAGGTTCCAAAGTTGTTTTTTCACCTAAAATTCCCTGTGAAACTGGCAGACTTGTAAGGCTACATAAAGAGCATGCTTACAACACATTCACAAGAAACCCCTAAAATCCCCTCGCGCTGAGGATATGGCCCCCGTTTACTTCTTGGACTTCCCACGCTGCCCAAGATTTACCTTCAGATGCCAGCCCACCCCAAGGCATGGAATCACCACCTGGTGTCTCAAAGACACGGAGGAGCCTTCCTGCAGGGAGGTCGGCAAGAAAGCCAGACACCCAGTTCCCTCTAGACCACTCTGTCCTGTGCTGCTTGACCTTCACCTCCAAGGAACATGCGGGTTGGAATCTGAAGACGAGAAAACGCTGCTCTGACTTCAACTGTGCCCTCCCCGCTCTGGAAAGCCTGCATCAAGTCACCTGCTCTCACCGGGGACCAGAGCCTGAGGGGCCCCTACTTCTGGGAGGTTGGGGACACAGGATTAGTCTCGCACCTGCCTCCACTCGTCAAGGTCAGGAGCATCTCGCCCCCTCCCGCTGCCCCGGCAAACGGGAGCGCGGCCACCACCCACCACCACTACGAATCAGAGAACGCAGGTAAACACTGCCAGGTGTCACGGGCGCTCATTTGCCACAGGCCATTTGCCTCACCCATTCCGACCACCAGCCCTCCCGGCCGTCCCTCCTCCAGGTGCAGACCTCTCCCGGCTGCGCGCAGGAGCCTGAGCGCGCGTCCCTCCCTTCACAGCCCTTCCACACTGTGCTTCTGGGCCTGGGAGAAACACAGTGGCCCAAAGCCAAGCCCAGGGCTGCTACGGCCTCGGCCACAGGGACCAAGCGGGAACCTCAAACTGCTGCCACTTCCTGGCAGGCCGAGGTCTGGGGAGGTGGGGGGCCCCCCCACCTCGTGGCACGTGCACCCCTGAGGCCCCCCCTTGCTTTGGCAACCCTTTCAAGATGCTTCCTGGCCCACAAGGCGCCCCAGCCGTGGGGTCACCTCCCATCTGGCTGGCACAGGGGAAGGGAGCGGGCCGCACTCGGGAACTGCTGACGTCCACCCACAGCCCGAGCCCCCCAGATCCTGTGCAGCCACCCCTCCACCAGCCCCTCCTGCGGGACTCACCATCTCCCACTGGGAGGAGGAGACGCTGGCGGCCTGGGAATCCTCCCTGAGCTGTTCAATCCTCCTCCTCTCCGCCCGCCCCTTGGAGAGACCGCGTGAAGAGACCGAGTCAAGACGCCGTGGCCCCCGAATGCATTCGGCTCAAGACGCCCGCAAAGCTGACCCTTCCGACGTCACTGCCGCCGAGCTGCGTTTTTAAACCAAAAACCTCATCCGTTCAGTTCACTGCTCAGAAAGGATCACAGGGCCCCCAGAGCCCTCGCCTCCCACTGAGCCTCCTACCTGCGGGCTCCCAGTCCTTCCGGAAGCTCCACGCCTTCCACGCCTGCCCGCCGGCCTGGGCCGGTCCCCAGCCCGCTTCCCACCTGCAGATACTCAGCTGCTCGCTCAAGGGCCAAGCCGAGCGCTACCTGCACGGCCTCCACCTGGAGGCCCCCAGGACCCTCCCTCCTCTGACAATACAGGCTGTATTTCCTCGGCCTGTTCCGCCCGCCCCCTCCCTGGATGGCGGAGGACGGTGCTTGAGGCCACCCGGCATCTCGGGTCAGAAGACACGCTTCTCAGGGGTGCCTGGGGGGCTCAGTCGGTTGAGCACTGACTTCGGCTCAGGTCATGATCTCATGGTTTGTGAGTTCCAGCCCTGCGTGGGGCTCTGCACTGACAGGGCGGAGCCTGCCGGGGGTTCTCACTCCCTCTGCCCCTCCCCCACTCATGTGCACCTGTGCTCTTGATCTCTCTCAAAATAAATAAACTTAAAAAAAAAAGAAGAGGGGCACCTGGGTGGCTCAGTTAGTTGAGGGTCCAACTTCGGCTCAGGCCACGATCTCACAGTTCAGGAGTTCAAGCCCCGAATCAGGCTCTTTGCTGGCAGCTCGGAGCCTGGAGCCTGCCTCAAGTTCTGTGTCTCCCTCTCTCTGCCCCTCCCCTGCTTGTGCTCTCTCGCTCTCTCTCAAAAATAAACAGTAAAAAACATTTTTTTCAAGAAGATATGCTTCTCAGTAATGCCGTGCACACCAGAAAACTGTGGTAAAATCCTTCACCTTTCCTGGCGTGGCCGGGCCCTCGTGCAGTTGCCGACACCGAGAAATGCACACACGGCTATGTGTAAGCGGCTCCCCGAACGCCAACGGTCTCGCACGGGAGCCGCAGGTGTCGTCCTCAGGCAGGGCCCCCCTGAGCCCCTCGAGGGGACGAGTCCCTACTCCTCTCCATACCCCCACACTGGCGCATCTCTGGACCTGAGAGGCACTTCAGGAATGTTCGTCCGACGTAGGATGAGTGGTTCAGAAAGGCTGGCACATCCAGTAGGATCTTGGGGGCTGGGGACATGCCCCAACCATGGGGAGCTGCCCCTACATTGCCAGGCGACTTGTGAAAGGTGCAGAGACACCACAGATCATGGGCATCGTCTACGGATTTGGAGGCAGCCCTCCTCTCTGACTTCACCTCTGGGTTCTTACCCAGGGAGCCCAGAAGAGGCGGTGGGGGGCAGGTCCCTGAGGAGCGACGAGAGCCTTAGCAGAGGAGGGGACGTGGACGCCCGCAGACCCCCGTGTGGCCGGCAGAGAGGGCTTCCCTCGTTGGTCGGGACCCCAGAGGGCTGGCAGTCAAAGCACAAGGGACAAGCTCCCTTCTCTTGGGAGCAGAACGGAGCAAAAGACACCGGCACCTGCTCAGAGGGACAGCCGCGGCCGGCTTCCGGGGCAGCGGGCGGGAACGGCCAGAGACGGGAGCACCACGCCAGCCCCTCCCACCCGCACAGAGCAACGGAGGGTTCGAGCGATTCACTCCTGCGCCGCCTCACATCCGGAAGCAGCCGTTCCCTGATATTTTGGGAATTCCCAGGCACCACCTTTCTTTGCCCCTTGTCATCTTGATGGCTGAAAACATTTCCAGAAACATCCCACCCCCCCCCAAAAAAAAAGGGCTGTTTGGGGAACGGGCCCTGGGCTAATTCCTAAATGAGGGGCAGGAGGGGACAGGTGGGTGGCCCCTGGGTGGGAGGTTTCCAGCAAACAGGCCCAGGACGAGCAGACCTGGGCGGCCCCCCGCGCCCCCCCCCCCGTGGCTTTCCAGAACCACATCAAAGAGAAGCGATGCTCAGTCCCAATCAATTAGGCTTCAGTATTCATTTCTTTAGCAACTATGACGCTGTGCACAAAGCACCCACCGCGGGCCGGGCACCCTTCGGGGGGCGGGGCCGCGCCTGTGAACACGGCAGACCCCCGCCCGCAGGAGCCTCCATCCTGTGTGCGGCGAGAACACTTGAAGAGGACAGCATGCCAGCACCTAGCGGTTCTTCTCTCCCGGGAACGCCGCCCCCCGGCCCCCTCCCCAGCTTCCGCTCAGCCCCCTCCCTCGCCACCCGCGAGCCTCGCTAAGCCCTCACTTCCAGATGAGGCCTGTTCTGACCACCGTCTATTAAGGATTACTAGCACCTCAAATAAGGGCAGCAGGGAGGGGAGAAGCCGCAGACCACCGAGGCCGCGCCCGCCAGGCGCCCCGAGGGCCCGGTCTCTCTAGCTCTCACACGACATCCGAGGTGGCAGCCTCGGCATGGAAGCTGTACCCAGGCCGGGCTGGTCCCACTTCGAATTCCAGGCTGTGGGACCTGATGACAGGCCTCATGCCAAAGCCCCAGTTTTTTTTTTAAGTTTATTTATTGGGGGGGGGAGAGAGAGAGAAAGAGAGAGAGAGCGTGAGTGGGGGAGGGAGAATCCCAAGCAGGCTCCACGCTGTCGGCGCAGAGCCCGAGATGGGGCTTGAACTCACAAACGGTGAGATCATGACCTGAACCGAAACCAAGAGTCAGACGCTTTGAGCCCCCTGGCGCCCCTCAACGCCATGCTCTTAATCCCGGTTCTAAACAGCTGCCGCGGGCGGAACTGTCCCCCGCAAAGATCTGAAGGGTCCCCCACAGTCCCTGTGCACGTGACCTCATCTGGAAACAGGGTCTTCACAGCCAAGGTCAAGTTAGGTGAGCTCACGCCAGAGGAGGGCGGCCCCTGGAGAACGGACGCACGGAGAAGGCCATGTGACGGTGGACACAGACTGACTTCTGTGACAGAGAAGGTGCTGAGAAGGTGCTAGAACATAAAGGGTTGTTTTAAAAACTCTACCAAAAAATGTTTATAAAAGTAAAGCCGTGTCCTTTTAAAAGTAACTTTCTCTTAACCCAGACATGTCAGACTGGAAATACACGGACGGAAAGACCGAGCTGAGGAATACAGGGCAGACGGGAGGTTGCAGACGGCGACAGAGGTCCACCTGCGGCCCCTTGAAGCGCGTGGCCGGAAGCAGGGCGCTGCAAGCGGCGCCCCGAGAGCAGAGCTGTCTTCGCAGCCGGCCGCCACCATGCTCAGCGGGGAGCAGCGAGCCTGGTCCCCGTCCGTGCGCACCCGACGCTTCCACAGGTCACGCCGTAACTCAGCTGATCCACATGCTATTTTCTGAAACAGGCTTTAAGAACTGTAAACGGTTTTCAAAAGAGCACAATGTCTACTTCTATTATTTGCAAATCGGCTGGAGAAGGGCCGCGCCCCACTCGGAAGCCAAGGGACAGTGCGGGGCAGTGAAATGACAGGACCGGCGTCCCCTGCAGCCCGGAGCCCTCCTGCCCACCCACCGTCACGTTCACGAGGGCCACAGACTCATCGAACAGTGACGGGAGGGGGGGCAGCCCTCCTCCTGTCCCACCACTTCCGCTGAGCCTCCCGCTCGGGTCCCTGTGCGCCCCCAACCCGGCCGGCCCTCCCCGGCTGCCCCTCGCCCCCCTGCCTCCTCGTGCAGCCCGACTAGACTGTCCGTGCCAGGCACCACCCACCCCTGCCCTCCTGCAAAAGCCCAGCCCTGGCCGGACCCTGGCCCCTCCCCTCCCTGGCACTATCCTGCAAGGCCCCCTCTGCCCCTTCCCTCACATCCCAACCCACCCCTGCACAACCCAGACTGGACCCTGGCACCCCCCTGCACTACCCT